>PVKS010013991.1:0-49454 GCA_004027875.1 Aplodontia rufa | reverse complement strand
TTAGACTATATTTTGGACAACATGTGATGAGGAGATTGAAGTGCTAGCTTGTTGGATATCCAGCAACTATCATACTTGACTTTCTGTATATGAACAAAATACCTAATATAAACTTAAGTTGCAATCTTTTGCCAAATAAACCCTAGGGTCTTTGACCTCAATTTTTTGTTACATGGATTCTCTGAGTTTTAAAACTGATTTTGATTCATTTTACTCTAAAATAAGTAAACATATTTAGGACTATTTTCTCATCCCTGTAATTAATAAAATTTGCTGTGGTGTTTCATAGGTGATATCCTTCCTTCCTTCTGGGGCACAGTGAGCCCATTCAGTCTGTGATCCATTCTCCCACTCCCAGGCTCTCCAAAGCTTTGCTTAACTAGGTCAATGGCTGTATTTTCTATTCTATTTTAAAAACCCTGTCACACATGAGTTGGGTGTCAGTTTTTTGTCATCTTATTGTGTCTAGTCTTTCCTTGGATTGAAAACAAACCCTTCCCCAGTATGATCTCTACTTACTAATTTGATTTTGCTCAGTGTCAGTCTTTCTGTTGTGACCAAAGTGGATTTTAATTTGCTATTGAAATTTTAACTTTCTAGTTTGTTTTTTACAATACCGTCTCTTGTCACTTGGTACCTTTTATTTGTGTCACATGTTGAATCTCATTCCGTTGTTGCCCTAAAATGTTTACTTCTTTCATTTTCATTTTTGCCTGACCTTGACCCCTGATATTCTGCTGCTTTGGAACATTTTCTAGCAAAGTCAATGTTCATACAAGCTCAATTTACAATAGCTAAATCATGGAATCAGCCCAGATACCTGTCATGGGTACATGTATACAATGGAGTTCTACTCAGCTAATAGAAAAAATAATATTACGGCATTTGAAGGCAAATGGATGACAATGGAAGGAATTATGTTGAGTGAAATTTGCCAAATTCAGAGACTCAAGGGTCAAATTTTTGCCTAAATATTTGTGGAGGCTAGAACAAAACCCAGGCTTGGGGTGAAAGTTCAAGCTCATGTACTAGATTTGAGGAAGTCAGCCACATATACTGTAGGGGAACCATAGATACGTATGGGGCAAGGGAAGGGAAGAGGAGGGAGGGAGAGAAGAAGGAGGGATCATAGGAAGAGACCTGGGGGGCGGGAATCAATAATGTAGCTTAGTCTTTACTCCCCTGAGAAGCCAAATAATACTTATGCAACCATTTAATTCTGGAAAATACACAATCATATGTATATATAGAGAGATAGATAGAGATAGGTATGTAACACATCTGTATCTGTTATGGGGGAAACACAGAAGAGTCAGGAGACTGGGTTGTGGGTGGTATGGGAGTCATTCTGGGTTAGGATCAGGGCCATATTGTATTGTTATTAAATATGAATTTATGATTGTACAACAACTCAACTCCTTAATAAAATTTTTTAAAAAGTTGAAATACTTTTAAAAGCTTCAAATTTAAGCAATTACAAACTGTTAGTTGAAATATTCTTTCTGACTGTGTGTATGTGTGTTTGTGTTACCCATTATCTCCATATAGATAACTTGCAGCTTTGGGGGAAGATATCTGACAATGTTCTTTATTAAATCAACAAAATAATTTACAGAAGTTTACTGTCTTGAGTCTTCATGATGAAATGCGTCTAGGTTTCAAAGTTCTCATAGTGTGTCTGCTGTTTTCAATCCTTTTGGAAAGTGAAAACATCTACATGATCATCGTTGCACAAGGCATTTGATGCTTGTTTTTCGGGTCTATTCCTTGTTTTCAGGTCAAATTTTGTTCTCAGTCAGGACTTTGATAGAAGCACTTCACTCTTCAAGACCCCGGAGTCTTTGTTTAATGCTGCTTGGCCACAGAGAGGTGGGGTGTGATTTCCATACACTATATATTGAGTGCCTGCCTAAGTTACTAACAGAATTCTTCCTGCACTTTGCCATTTCTCTATCACCAAGCTTTACTTGAGGGTCCCAGGATTAGCAAAGTGCAGCCCTGACTTCCACCCATACCCTGTCACTCTTTCAACAGGGAGGACTACTTTCTGCACTTTTGTAGAAAGATCAAAGCTGAGGAGCAGAACACTGTTAGAAGTTAGCTGGTCCCTGAGAGAGGGATTGGATAGTTCCTACCTTCTCTTAATGGGCAAAGGACTGACTTTTGTTTTTTTTCATAGTAGGTGTAGACTACTGATGTCTCTTTTGTCTCAATCACCATTTTTTTAAACTTAGAATTAGTTGGAGTTAGTCCCAGGTTCTAACAAGCCTCTTTTCCAGTTTCTGTTTTCACAATGATTAAGAATTTTATCATTATTTATGCTTCACCTTTGTTTCTGAGAAAGGCCACTCTGTGGACTGCTAATACTTCACCATTTTAGGAAAGAGCTCGGCTATTACACAAATTTTTCCAAGTATGACTAAAAAATAAAAAAACTAAAAAAAGCAAGAAAACTTTTGTGAGCAGTATGACAAATGGAAATGTAAGTTATACTGGAAAAGGGAGCTGAGGCCATTATTCTTTTATGGAGTACAAATGACCACATTTTGACAATTTTCCCTCTTTTCTATTTAATATATCCAGTACTGGCAAAAACAGCCTGATGAAAATACCTCAGAGATCAGTATTCTCTCTTCCCCACATAAGAGTAATGCCTTCCACGTTTCCCCAGGTCTCCTTCTTATAGACAATTTTATTATTTAACATTTTTCAAACTGCCAAGCACTGGGCACTTAGAGAACACATAAAAATATGTTCCCTGACTCTATCTTTCCCAGGGGCAAATACGCCCCTCAAAAAGGCCAGCCAATTCGGGCTTTGTTGTCTGGAGCACAGAATTGGTAAGCAGGGACCATAGCAGGGACTGCAAAAGATAAAAATCACCATGTAAAAATTATTCAGTGCTGCTTTTTAACTCATTAGAACAGTGTTTATTATCAATAATAAGTGTGCCCTTTAATTTTTTTCTTGAAACCATGAGCCTTAAAATGTTTTTTTTTTTTGCTACATAAGATAGAATTACAGCTTTAGAGAAATGGGTCTCAATTGTAAGAAAACGATACAAAAAGAATAATAATAGCAAAGTCATTGGGAGCAAATGATACATTTATATAATAAGGCAGGGTTGGGAATTTGAATTTTTACAGAAGACAGAGTCTTCAATGCTAGAAAAAAATTATATTGTGTTGGTTAATTTCAAAATACAGCATAGAGGCTAAATTTAATCATACTGTTTACTGTGTACTCTGAAGCATGGTTTCTTTTGGTGGGATTTTGTTTTAGGTAGATTAGCTTTGAGATTACTGGTGATTACTATTTTCATCTGCCTACCTTTAGTTTGCGTCTAAGGTAGGCCTTAGGCCACCAAAGTTCAGAAGTTCTATTAGTAATTCTTGTGTTCCTCCAGATTTGGGGGTGACTTGACCATGTTCACCTCGTAGTTTTCTGGTTACTGATTATATTTTATAGAAATATTATAAACTTTAAATGTGTGCTCTTTAATTTTTTTCCTCAAAAGCATGACTCTAATGTCTTTTGTTTTCAGAATTCAGGTAGAATTGAATTGATAATTAAGACCCACGTTCTTTTCACCATTTTCTCCTCCTTTTTAACATGACTTGGACTTCAAAACCCTGAGCAGACAGGATCCAGTTCTCTGGCTTGTACCTTTGAAGAACATACCCTTGACTGTGGGGCTCAATTTCAGAAGGGGAGAGAGGTGCGGGGGCACCGTGTTCTATCTGGGACAGCACTGCGGCATTTTCTCATTTCAGAACCAACTGGAAAAATGAATTTTAAAACTTTATCTTGATGGAAAATTTTATCTGTAATCTGTAGTCCTTAACACTTCATTTTTTTTCAAGATATAAAAATTGAGTTGAAGAATTCTGTTGAGTTTCCACAGAAATGATGCCAAGTAATTTTTTTTCCTGTTCCTCAGGAAAATTCCTTGGCTGAGCCATAATATAACTTCCTGGCAATCCCTTGGCAATGTTGAACTGAAGGCATCTTAGATGCTTATTTTCTCAAAGGGAAAATATCTGGCCCTCATTATTCCTCTTTCTTCCAAGCATACAATGGAAGAATTAACCTGTTACAGAGAACTTTCAGAAAATCTGGATTCTGACAAACATTTTTATAAAAGCCTCCGCCCCTTTTCCACTAAATAAAGAGATCATTATTAGTGAAGGATCTACGGCCTATCTTATTACACCATGAAACCCAGGACAGCTGAAGAGTGTTCATTAATCCAGTAATAACAATAAGTTTTGACTGCCTAGCCTGTTCCATGGACTGGAAGGTCATAATATCTAAACAGTTTAGTTGAAGTAAGGTACTTAGACAAACTTAGTTCTTTTTATTTCACAATATCCCCAACTCCCCTTCCCTTTCTCATGCTGATTTCCCTGCATACTGCACTCAACAGAAAGATTAATATTTAATGTTTCAAACGATTTGATGTTCTTTGGGTTCTTTTAAATTCTTGATGCTAAAGATTAAAGGAATCTAGGGAAACTGTCATAAAGTGACCAATCAAAAATGGTATCAATAAGTTGGATTTAAGAATGTAAAGAGAAAATAAGATGTCAGGTAAAACATAATAAAAATGTTTAGTTTCTTATTCATTAAAGATTTCTACAGACCTAGTGATAATTGACCTTGCCGATGCAATTAGGTAACACAATATGGACAGACAAACCCATAAAATACTGTATGACTAAGACACTGCTTCCTTTCACCGCGCTCTCCTCCGCTTTTGTCTGGGCACAGATGGGGACTACTCTTTCACTCACATGGTGGAATAATAATCAGGTCCCCCAGGATTACTGGGTACTAGCCACTGTTGCGTACATTGCTCTTTGTGGGACACCCAGAAGGCTAATTGATAAGATCAAACGTTGCATGGCTCTCTTCCTCACTCTTGATACTGTCACCCTCCTTCATCTCCCCTGAATTTAATTAAAAACATGATACTAGAATAATTTAAAAGAAAAATGCTTTGAGCTCCCAAAGAGCTCAAAGCATCTCCTGTCTTTATTCTTTAGAAAGCTCTGTGAGATGTGTGGGGGAGCCCAGATAGGAATAATCTTACCTACTTTGCTTAATTCTTTAGGAACCATTCTGATCTGAATTGTTCAAAGATCTCACATGGAGTTTTGCATTGATTCTTGAGAAAGCTAAAGGCACAGTGGGAGGATCACATAAGACTTTAAAAAGATCTATTCCCCACCCAATAGGAAATTGCTAAAAATGGAAAATTGCCAGATAAAGAGGGTTTTATACACGTAAATTTGGAAACAGTCTATCTATGTGATTCATGGGAGAAGAGAACTTCAGCCTCCTCATGTGCTACATTCAAATACCGTGTGCTTAATTGCAAGAACAATCTAAGTACAACCTGGTTGCCATAGGAAATGCCACTTGAAATGATGGGTGAAGATCACTCATTTAAGGACACAACTGTGTTTAAAGGACGATTCATGGTATCATAGGAGCAGGACCATTGAGGTTCTGTATTTAATAGTTCAGTGACTGTTAGATGAAATCCGTGTCTAACCATCTCCACAATAGTGCAAAAGGAGACTTACTGTGGGACTGTTAGGTAACTGCTGTGAACTAATTTCCTGGTTTATATTTTATGCTTTCTCTCAGCAATTCCCTGGTACCAGTTTGAAGGCATTATGATTTAGGACTGAAGTTATTTCAGAGGTGGGTCTGCATATGTTCACATCAGAGCCAGCTAATGTTACCCCTCACCTCTACCACCTGTTATGTTGTTCGTTAAATCAGTTTTGGGTGTCAGAAAAAAAATCATAATTAATAACCCACTGGATCAAGTGCCAAAGGCACGACAGTGCTGGGCAAGGAGTACAATCAGAGCAGAGCCTAGAAAGCCTGTGCTTTGGGGACTCAGTTGCCAGGCCCTCCCTCCCTCTGCAGGTCTCTGAAAATGTGACCTCAGATGCGTGTTGTAGAATCTGTCTTACTTGACCTTCCTGAGGCCCTGGAGAACATCACCACAGGCATTATGACAAAGCCATTTCCTGCTTTTGTTAATTAAAATAATTTTCTGGCATTGATTTTATTATGGAAAAATTATGTTTGGGTAAGCCACTAACTTTAGAGTGAAGTTAATCAAACACACACTCATTTACATCTATCCTAAGAGGCTTTATTCAGTATTCATTCAATTCCTTCACATCTTACTTAAAGATCACTAACTAGACTGAAGTTTGTGGCAGTACCTGGTTTCTTAGGCATACCATGGAACTTGTCTTCGTCAGATTGCCTTCTGGCTGCTTTTTGTTGGAACACTGTAAAAAATATAGAACATGTTATTTATTGGACAAATAAATACTTCAAAAAAAAAACATACTGTGAAAGTCTCCAGGAAGCTAGGATACAATATATCATTTTCATTAGTAATAATTCCTGAATTGTATTCTTTTTGGGTAGGAGCATTATTAAATTTGCAATTTTCTCATTTGTACAGTTTATCAGTCATTTCAGAAAGCATTTTCTTTGAGTAGAGTGGTATAATGCTTATAGAATGCCTCATTAAGCTAGTTAAATCAAGATATGATTCCATTTTGGTATCAGGTAAGGATAAAAGCGGCATTTTGCTACAAGTGATAAATGTTAAAATCACATGGAAAATTTCATTTGCACGGATATTATTCAAGCTGACTTTTCAGTGATAAGCAAGGATAATGGCTGTTTCTTCTTAAACAGATGAAAAGACTGCTGTATTTCACAGATGTAATAATAAAAAAGGCACTTTATTCTTGCATCATCTATCCAGACTTCAGACCTATTAAAGCAGCTTATTAGAATTACTTCATTATTTGAAAAGTGCTTTGTTCTCATTTATTATTTCTCATACAGAATTCTGGGAGACAAGTCAGCATTACTCACCCCATTTTGCAGATGAAAGATAAAATTGATTGTTTAATATTTATTGAGCATCCACAAAGTTCCAGATAGCTTCTGGCATTTATTAATTTAAAAGTCCAGACCGTTTACAACTTTACTTTGGAAAATGAATATCCCAGAGTTACATTTAGGTTTTATTGGCAGTCTGAATTATGGGGTTTGGGAACTGGAAGAGACCTGGGAGATTTAGTCCAACCTCGTATGTTTATAGATGAGGGAGGTGGAAGTAAGTAGCTTGTAAAAGTGGTAAGTAATTTTGCAATGATCCCAGAGCTGTTGTTAGTAGAGAAGTGATTTAGACCTTCAGGCCTTGAACTTCAACCTGGGTTCCTTACAGAAGTGCTGCCTCTTCCGTTCTGTCTTTCTTTTTAGAGGTAAGGCTGGGGGCAGAGGGAAGGGACTAAAAGGAGCCTCAGGGTATTTCCTATACTCTCAGTTCCTTGCCTAAAGGATCTGAGGCGCTTTGGAGTTGGAGTGGTCGAGCTGGTTGGGACTTGACCGTCTGACTGGGAGAAACATCCGGCGTCATCCTGGCTCTCTGCCTTGGTGCTAATATCCTTTAAACTCATCTATACCAAGTTCGTAGCTGGGATTAATCCAGAAGACATATTTTTAATTTTAAAAACAATCCCAAATCAAATCAAATTAAAATAATTTATTAGGTTTATAATTTGCTGGATGCTTGAAGAGAAATGGTATTTGTCTCCGCTGTCTTTGGAAAGACAAATATGTTTTCAAAGTATGAGGTGTTGGAGAAAAATTATACATATGAAATCACATTTCTGGTTGAAAACCAGTTTTCTTCAAGTTCTGGGTTTCTGGCTTACATTTTTTTCTAAAATAAAATACATTGAGGGATATATGTTTTGTGAGCATATTTTAGAATATTGGAAGAAGTTTTTTAAGCAGCATTTGTTTTCCATTGGCTAGTTCTAAAAGTCTTGAAAAATGTGACACTTTTGAAATTTTAGTGACATACAGACTCTCCTTTCTTGCCAATATTATTAAGAAATAATTGAGAACGTCTAAGACTAAAAAGCTATAGTCTGGCTTTTTAACATGGGAAATGATTTGAATCCAAGGGTGAATTAAAATTCTTCAGCTTAAAAGTACATTAATTGGTAAGTTTTGAAAATTCTGCTGAGGTTTGAATCTATAGAGTATTTTGAAATGGAATTGTTTTTCCAGGTTTTTTTGGTGTTAATTTGCTCTACATCACTTTATTTATTCCCTGTGTTTTATTGGAATACCGTCTGCTTACAACAAATGCTTGGCTTGTGGGAAATACAGTAAGTGTGAAACAAATAAATGCTCTCTTTCATTTGCTAAATCAAGAAGTTACAAGCAGAGTACTTACTGTTAAGAGTTCACCATAGTCTAGGATGGGGGTGGAGTATTAGGTCAGAGAAGTGGGATGTTGTAAGCGGGGCAATTATGTAAATACTGATAGCAGATTTCTATAAAAGCAGGACGTGCAGTAGGTCACAGCCCACGGTGCAAGCATCCCCTCTACCTGGCCAACCTGTCTTGAAATTCCCTCCTAGGGGCTGGAGTGGTGGCTTGGCGGTTACAGAGCTTGCCTGGCATGTGCAAGTACACGGGTTCAAACCCCAGCACCCACCACTTCCACAACTAAATGTTGGAGCAAAGAAAGCCATGTGAAAAACTCAATAAAAATTGATTATCCCTCTCTCTCTCACTGTACTTCTCTCTAAAAAAAAAAAATTCCCTCCTAATTTATCTCCAGCTGAGCCCCACCCCTCCCTGTTCCCTTTCTCCCACCTGATGAGCCTCACTTCCTTATAAAACCCAGTTATTGACTAACATATAGCCAAGCAGATTTTTTTCATTGAAAGGAAGGTTAGGAGATATTTTTGAAATATGAGAAATATGAGGCAACCTTGGGGAAAAGACTCATTTTACCTTGTTTCTTGAAGAAATAGCTAGTCCATCAAAATCATTGCTGAAGCAAATTTGCATGCCTTAGGAAAATAATAAAATTCTTTTTTTTGCATTTTGTATTAGCTGAAGCATTTTAATGCTATCTACCAGCAAAACCTCTGTTCTGAAAAGCTTTATATACTTTGTATTTACTACGTTAAGCCATCCCACACAACTGTTTAAAGAGGGAAATATGAAATCTATGACAAGTGAGAATTGTGCATTGCATTGTTATGTGTGTGTGTGTGTGTGTGTGTGTACATATGCGAGATCTGTGATGATTTGGATGAGAGTCTATTTCCAACGTCTAATAAATCATTGAAAAACGCCTATAACAGAATAAACAACTTGGCACAATGGAAGGGTTATAGTTTTGTTTCAACATCATGCATGACATGGGAAAAGGAGTTTCTCCTCCGGGTCCTTTATTTTCTTGCCAATTAATTTAGATGTGACAATCTCAAATGTCTCACTCAGTTTGCACTCTAAGATGCCACCAACTCTTATTTCCATGGCCATTCCAGATTTAGTGGAGCTGAGATAATTTTTTTTTTTAAAGAGAGAGAGGGACTGTGTGAGAGAGAGAGAAAGAGGGAATCAATTTAACTTGGTTTTTCATTTGTATATTTATTTTATATCAAATCTCCAATTGTGAGAATTATCATCGGTGACAGGTGCATAGCTCTAAACATTAAATTTTCACCTCTAATGGACAGGGAGCATCAAGAGGTTTTTTTTTTATGTTTTTGCTCAGTTTTATTTTATGTACTCAATATAATCTTTCAATACTCTTATGAAGTTATTTCACCAAAAGTTTAACAAACATTTTTGAATAATATTCACATTTCAAAATATTTTAGCATCCATTCTCTCATTTTAATTTTGCAATAATCCTGCGAGAGGTTGAAAAATATTTATTACTCCTGTTTCACAGGTTGGCAAATGAAGTTAAGAGATTGGTCCAGATTTTTATTTATTTTATTTTATTTTTTTTAATAAGGCCTAAACTTCTTTTTTTTTTAATCTAAGCAAACATTTTTTTAATTTTTGAGCAACCTTACAAGATTTTAACAAAATAATATAAAATGTGTATATATTCTGGATATTGCAATTATCCCCAGGAGTGGAGCATCAAGAGTTTTGATTATAATTTGTATCTTCATTAATGCTGTTGGTTATTACCAAATTTTTTCATGACTTCAGCCACTTATAAAATAATTCAAAATCACTTTTATCAGATTTTCTAGAAAGTAAGCTTGGGAAGAGAGTGAGTTTCCATTGCTCCAACACTTAGTTGTCTATGTGGTGCTGGAGTTTGAACCCAGGTCCTCATGCATGCCAGGCATGCACTGTAACCACTGAGCCACCACTCCAGCCCCTGAGAAAATTCTTAATTGAGTATGGATTTAAGTAGAATGCAATGTTTTGAGGAAATGATTATTTTCATTCTGAAGATTTAGGCTAATAAAAAACTACAGAATTAAATCACAGACCAATGTTAATTTTTTCTAATATAGTGAGGTATTCCTGGCCCTGTGTGTTTGAATACTTATAAGGTATTATTTCACCTACATTTTACCTCATCATGTTTAAAGAATGCTATCAAGGCAATTATGTAATATGTCAACTTCAATGACTCTCTACCCCGTAAATTTTTTTCTCTTGTTACCTAAAATTGGAATTGAGAAGAAAGAAACATGAATGTATTATTTGCTCTTGTCACTACCTTTAAATATTAAAAAATCCATAGAAAAGAAAAACAAGTTTTGAGGTTTAAATAATCATAAGCAATATGAATGTCTCCAATAACACTTTCATTTATTTTAAATATTGGTAGAATGGCTTCTGTAGAAGTTTCTCTAGAATATAAATGACATTGAATGGAAAAGATTAGCATAATATTAAATATTCAAAATGTTAAGCAAAGCAGAACAATCAGAAAAATCAGGGGAGGAGGAAGTGAAATATAACGAATGCACTCACACCATTTGTCTTTTCAGGCTGCTTCTACAAGAACATTCTTCATGTCTACCTCATTTGTGGCCAATTGCAATTAAAAGGACTCTTCCCAAGCTTCCAAAAGTGATTGTGAATTATTTTATAAGTGGCTGAGGTGATGAAAAAACTTGGTAATAACCAACAGCATTAATGAAGATGTAAATTATAATCAAAACTCTCAATGTTCCCTGTCCATTAGAGGTGAAAATTTAATGTTGTTTAGAGCTATGCACCTGTCACTGATGATAATTCTCACAATTGGAGATTTGATATAAAAGAATATACAAATACATATTGTGTTGGAGCTCACAACACAAAATGGTTATTTCACATATGGTGCAGGGTGGCACACTGGTACTTACTATTCACTTAAAATTGGTCGCTAGGTTGCTAACTACATAGCCAAGTGCCATCCTAGGTCCTGAGGGTGTAAAGGCACATAAGATGCAGTAACAGTCTCCACACTGCCTCTATTTTGGTGTGTTCACTTGAGTAAAGGTCAAATATGTCATTAGTGCCTACTGAAGAGAGAGGACAGAGAGGAGGAACAACTAGCGATGGTCAAAATCAAGGCCTTGTAGCCCCATTCTCTCTCCCTTGTCCCCCATTTACACCGTATGAAAGCTAAATGCAAAAAGGCAGAATGAGGTCAAAGCCAGGAGGGTGAACAGAAGTCAGTAATCAGGAGTTGTGGCATTATTAGGGAGAATCTGTAAATGGCCAGCAAGCACACATCAAGTCACTGATGTGGTAACACCTTACTCTTGAGGTTGCTGAGATGAAAAGAGGGAAGCAGATATCTGGCTGAAGGAGAATGGCACAGAAATTCGAAATCGATGTCGATATCAAGAGATGCTTTCACTTCCAAAGCAGAAAATATTAGTTTTCTTGCCCATTTGTAACAGAAACTGAATCTTGTAGATGTGTTCCCATAAAAATCCTTTCCCCAAACAGGAAATCTCACTATAAATTATTTTTTCTACTTCTGAACAGCTTAATTTTTGCTGGAGTAGAAAAGAAAGTATTTTTATTTGCATATGTATTCTTTCTCATGCAAATATGAATATTTCTATTCTAGGATTGTTTCTTATCCAGGAATAATCTTCTGAAAGAAAACACTTGGTTTGTTTAATTCTATATAATAATAGCTTGAGACCCTTGCAATGAGTTTATTAGCCAACCCTCCACTCAATCAGGGTTTAATCTCCTCCCATTTGGGCTCATTGCTTGACTTCTGTTTTGCTGATTTGTGTTCAATAAGGAAATAAACAGTATGAATGTAAACAAACAAGTAATTTTGATAACTGTTAAAAAATTAACAATAATAATTACAAATTTGACAATAATAACATCAATAACATGCCAAGTAATTTTGTTTTAAACAGAAACGGTTCAGGTAGTAAGGGAGCTACTGGAAAACTGTAGAAACCGTGATGCGTTCCCTTTTTTTTTTTTTAAGAGAGAGGGACAGTGAGAGAGACAGAGAATGAGAGAAACAACTTTATTTAGTTTTTCACATGGCCTTAGTTGCTCCAACATTCAGTTGTGTACGTGGTGCTGGGGTTTGAACCCGGGTCCTCGTGCTTGCCAGGCAAGCGCCGAAACCGCTGAGCCACCGCTCCAGCCCCATGATTTCACTTTTTAACTCGTGTTTATGAATTGCCAAAATCTACCACTCTCCTTTTCCCTTTCTGTATCAGAAAATGTTGCTCTCTTCAGAAGCGTCAGTGGGATCTGATTCAAGATGGCAGCTAGAGAAAGGCAGTATTCCTACTTGTTCCATGACTTGGTGCTCAAACAGCAGGAGGACTGTTTCTCTGTGAGGTGGGTGAAAGATGGATTTCACTAAAACTCAATGTTGGACAGTTAGAGTGTCTTAGAGAAATTTGGGTACATTAACCAAAGAAGAAAGACTACATTGGAGTCAAGCCATTTGCAGTAGTGGCAGCAGCAGTGCCAGTGGCACTGGCTTGGCACAGAGGGAAGGAGATCATAGAGAAACACAAAGGACATATTTATCACAGAAAATCCTGAGATCAGAAAAGTAGCCTGCTCTTAGCTGATTCAGATTTTACACTGCTGCATGAAAAGTGCTCTGTTTCTCAACTGGCTCTTGAGAGCTAAGGAGCCAGCCTCTTGAGGTGGTCTCACTGCAGCTGCTGCTGTGGGAGCCAGGAGATCTGAGCAAAGGGCTATTCGGTCCTGACCAATGCCTGCTGTGTAACCTAAGGTGCACCTAGCAGAATGAGAGTAAAACAGAGAATATTTTAGCCAGGGAGATTCAAGAAAAAGCGAAGGGGTGCCCGACTTACTTCTGTTTTTTACTCTGGTTGCTCATGTGACCAGCTGAAGTGGGTCAGGAATCTGAACAAGAGGATGTGAATACACTCAGGGACTAAGCCTGGGAAATCTGAACAGGCTGTATTCATGGGCAGCAGAGGGGATAAATGATTGGCTCTCCCACACCATGAGTGAAATCCTAAGGAGTCTACTGAGATTCAGACTTCCACAGAGAGCAGCAACGGCCAAGCCCTTGGGGTGTGTTGCTCTAGTCTCTCCAGGACAGTCATCACCCAGAAAAGCCCCTGATGCCTGATTAGACCCAAACCCCACCTGTCAAAACTCCACTCATAGAGCCCTGCAGCAGTCCCACCCTGGGAGTAAAAGGATATGATCCTTGCAGACAGAACTCCAGCTGACACTACTTCCCATCCATTCTAACTCATACCTGCAAGAAGGGAAGATGAGAATTTTTGAACTCAAACCGGCAGCTTGGTTAGCAACACAAAAAGAGGAAGAATTTACAGCCCTCAGACTTTGATCTCATGCTCAGTACAACACTCAGGAAGAAACAGAAAGATAGGTAATCATGCTAGACAGCGACATCTACTCTCATTGACTATTTTGACTCTCCCAGTGGAAATAATTCCTCAATTTTTCATTGAATCTTTTTTGTTCTTGTGTGTTTTTGCTGTGATGATTGGTTCATGGATATATACACATGTACATACTTGCTTCTTTTTTCATTTTTAATTTTTTAATTAAAGAAAGAAACAATTTTTTATATTTTTTATTTAGTTTTTCATGTGGCTTTTGTTGCTCCAAGACTTCGTTGTGTATGTGGTGCTGGGGTTTGAACTCGCGTACTCACGCATGTCAGGCAAGAGCCGTAACCACTGAGCCACCACTGCTCCAGCCTTTTAATATTTTTATTTTTTCTTGTCTTGGATTTTGAGGGTTAGGTTTTTGATTAGCATATTTTGGATTTGTTTTGTACTGTTTTTCATTTGTCTGTTTCTCTTCCTCATTGTCTCTTTCCTTCTGGTAGTAACCAAATTCTATTGCTCCTTCACTCTTACTTTACTTTGTTACTTCCATTTTTTCTCCTCTGTCCTTATAATCATCACTTCCTCTATCTTTTTTGCATTCTCTCTGTTTACTTTTTGAAACAGTAAGCTTTTTGTATCTTTTTATCACATTTTCTTTTCTCTGAATTAACTGTATTCTTATCATCTTTTGGCACTAATTAGTTTATATAACTCCTCTGCCTCCACCATTAATGCTGTTGGGATCATTACTGCTATTGAGACAGTTTAAGAAGAGATAGTAAAATGGCTAGGTAGTTTGGACAGGAAAAGGGGCCCCCTCTAAGAGTTAGCTGATACAGAGTGATTGACAGGGCATGCTCAGGGCCTTCAAATGCAAACAGACCATGAGGCTCACCTTTGTCCCAACAAAGAGATGGTGGTGATCACAGGTGGGAACTAGGAAGTAGTTGCCACCTTTTGTTTTGCATAAGTTTCAATGCCTGCTTTGCATAGGGTTCAACCAATGATGTAGATGCATTTCTCAATGCCTGCTTTGCATGAATGTTAATTATGCTCATACCCCAAGTCTATATAACTCCTGGCTTGACCTCCATTAGACGGTGTCCTGCTTCCAGGTACCCCTCTGCCCTGCAGAGTCTCTGTTCTTCTTCCTAAGTAAATCCTACTCCTTTTATTCCCCCTTCCATGGTTGTCCATGGATTTTATTCTTCAATTCATGAGACAAGGACCCAGAAGATTGGTGCCGAAATCCCGGGATGAATTTCCACCACACCAAGAGCTGCAATACCCAGCTTTTAGCTGGAGAGCTGCTAACACTTTAGGCTGCAGACACCTGCAGCCAGCCCAAATTCCCAGTTTAACTGGGAATGGCTGCAAACACTAGTAGCAGGCTATTTTGGCTGCTGGAATCTGGAGTCGGCTTAGACTCCATTCGCCAGTGGGAGCAGAGAATCCGGCCTCATCTCAAAAACCCCCGCATCACTATGGATGCCATAGTTGACACTTGTTTTTTCTTTAATGACAGATAAAGTTCATGATTACTTATTGTTTTCACCTATGGCAATTTCTGACCCTACCATTTCTGGGTTTTTTGTGGCAATTAACATTATTGATTTCATAATAGGAACCAAGGATTCAGTTTAGTGTTGTATGTTGTTTGCACTGATTGCTGCTATTGTTTGTTTTCCCCTATTCGGTGAGGTTCTTGGAATCTACAGGGACACTAAAAGTTCACAAGTTAGAGATATTGCTTCTGAACTAAACTTTCCCTGACATTATTCCAACTCAAAGACGGGAGAAGACAAAAATACCAACTATCAATAATGACTCAAGAAGGAACAATTAGAGAGGGTGCTCAGATCCCATTTCTTATCTTCTACCCATATAGCAAATCCAGAAAGAAACCTCAGAACAAGTAAGATAATTACATACAAAAGGACGCACACAAAATAAGAGGAAGAGGAGTCCATCAATTGATTCACAAGAACAAGACCTCCAAAAATATGAGAAAATCTCCACCTCAAATACATAATACCCCAGCAAGGAATTCCCCAGATAGTGAGGTGGATGAAAATACAGAGAAAGAGTACAAAAAACGGCATGAGATGAAAAACCACTTTAATAAATACATAGAAATAGTGAAGAGAAACCAAGCAGAACTCCTCGAAATGAAAGAGAAACTCAATCATATTACAAACTCACTGAGTGCATCACTAACAGATTAGACAGTGTAGAAAACAGAATCAGCACTTGAAAAAAAATCAGGCATTAGAGGTGATAGGCTATACAATCTTGAGTACATATAACTAAGTGAAGGAAAAAAATTATAGAACATGACCAGAACATACAAGAAGTATGGGACAACTTTAAAAGACCAAACATAAGAACCACTGGGATAGAATAGAATACGGAGATAGTATGTAAAGAACATTTTCAATGAGATAGTTACAGAAATTTCTCCCATATCAGAAATGAGATAGACATTCACATACAAGAGGCTTACCGGACCCCAAATAGACCAAGCAAAATGAGAAACTCACCAAAACATATCATAAGCAAAATGTCTAACAGAGAAAACAAGGAAAGAATATTAAAATATGCAAGAGAGAAACATAAAGTCACATTTAGAGGCAAATCAGTAAAGCTCACTTCTGATTTATCAGCTCAGAGCCTCAAAGCAAGGAGTGACTGGAACAAGATATTCTAAGCACCAAAAGAAAACAACTGTCAGCTGAGGTTACTATTCCCAGCAAAACTCTGCTTCAAATTTGAAGTGGAAATATAAACATTCCATGACAAAAGTAAACTAAAAGAACTCATGAGCACCAAAGACTATAAAGCTTAATCAAAGATAAACTTCACAAAGAGAAATGAAGAAACAATTCCCAAATCCCACAAACAGGGGCAATTCAATAAAAGAATAACCCAATGTAAGAGACTCAAGACAGAATAAAATACAACAAAATGCCACAATGGCAGTAAACCACAAACACACATCCATACTAATGCTGAATGTTAATGGTCTCCACTCCCCAATGAAAAGACAGAGATTAACAGAATGTATTAAAAACAAAAATCCAATTATATGCTGCTTACAAAAGACTCATGTGTAAAGACAATCATAGGCTAAAGGTAAAAGGATGAACAAAATATTCCAGCTATATGGTCCAAGAAAACAAGTAGGACTAGCTATTCTCATATACGAAAAACAGATTTCAAGCAATAATTAATCAAAAAAATAAAGAAGGCACTACATTCTAATAAAGGGAATAATCCAACAAGAAGATATAACCATAGTGAACATTTATGCCCCAAATGTCAATGCGCACAGAAAAAATACTCTATGACATTTAACTCCGCTTAGACCCCAACACAGTAATACTAGGGGATGTCAATACACCTTTATCACTAATAGACAAGTCATTAAAACAAAAAAAATCACTAAAGCATTTCCAAATTAAACAAAACTATAAATCAAATGGATTTAACTGACATCTATAGAATACTCTACCCCAAAACAGCTGCATTTACCTTTGAACTTTTTACAAAATAGATCATATTTTTTTCTTACCCTGAAATTAAGATGGTAGAATTACAGAGGATACATGAGTTCAGGTAATGGATGAAGGGAGAGTAGATTCTATCTAGAATCGATCTCAACTTACTATCTCACTATGTCAATATCCATGTATGCATGAGTATGTAACAACAATCCCCTCCAATATGTAAGTCTAGGTTGAACTAATAATAAAAAATAAAAGAAAAAAAAAGTTCTGGTGGAAAATATTGTGAATTCACAAACTCTAAAGTGAGAAAAAAGAGGGCATGTTTGACACATGTATGATTTCTTCTTTATGTGACCAATCTCAAAAGAATTTAATGTTTATATTGGCTTTTCTTAACAGTGGTGCTATGGATATTTTAGACTGGAAATTTTTTTTTTTTTTTTTTTTTTTTTTACTGTGGAGACAGGCCTGTATATCGTAGGACACTTATCAGGATCTCTGGCCTCTATCTACTAGATGCCACAAGTACCATACTAGTTGTGACAATCAAAATATCTCTAGACATTGCTAAATGTCTTCTGAGAGTCAATTCACCAGCTGTTAAGAACTACTGCGTGGATCAATTAGTCTTGCTAAAGATCTATTTAACAGTGAGTTTAAGAGCATCATCTATTGAGGGAGAAAAGAATAATTCATTCTGTAACTGTTTGAAAAATCTATCTCCTTGGTAATATTTGCATTAATTTCCTCATGTAATACAAATTTTTTAATATCAGTTCACACTACAGTTGACTACTGTCTCCTACCAACCTCACTAATAACGAGAAATCCTTGCAAGATGAAGCTAAAGAGATTATTACTATGCCAGCACTCCATCAGATGGGCTGAAAACCCTTCTCAGGTTTTATTCAGCATCTGCAAAGAAGCCAAGACATCATGACATTCTGCAGTGAGAAGGACAGAACGAGTGACTGAAAATACTTGTGTTATACAAGGCAGCATTGCTTCTTTTCAGTGAACCGTAGGAGCACAGGTCAGAATGATTTCGCCATTGCAAGGTGTACAAGCACCCTATCATGGAAAGGAGAGAGGCAGCGAGTCCCAGGGAAAGACTTACAAACAGAATGATGAATATGTCACTCTTCTCTGAGAGAGCATCTGTGATTTAGACTATGTCCTGAAGTTAAATGGTTTGGACAAGGTCACCTAACCAGAGTAGGGCACAAAACACTTGATCTGAGACCCACTTTAATCCACATGTCTGTATTTCTTAACTAATGAGGAAGAGATCATTCTACTTTGTCACATTTATAATGATATGGATTCATTTCCCCAAGAGTTTCTACAGGGTCTCTTATTTTTTTCTTTTTGCATTTCAATTGCATTGTATGTGATCAATTTCAAGTACAAGTGAATTTTAAGTGGAAATTTCCTGAGAGCAACTGAGTTGTACTTGACATTTTGGGGTCCCAGTCGCTGAGTAGCTCTCAAAAAGGTCACGTACAACTTTGCTGCACTGCAAAATGCCAAGGGCAAAGCAGTAGTGACTGAAAATTGAAAGGAAATTCTATTCTACCCAATTCAAACACATGGACTCCGAAAAGGGTCTTGCTCTATCAATCGTGCAAGAGGAAAATGGAAAATTGTCCATTGATGTTGAAAATTTTCCCCATTAAGCATTCATCTCTGCATGATTTATGGTAGAGTTTTATTACCAATCTATATACATGTATATCATGCCAGCACTCATCCTCTTTCCTTGATTTGCCTTAAATAAAAAATTCTGTCATTAAAGAAGACTGTAAATTCATGTTGATCCTTCTATATTTTTGCTGTTTAATGAACCCAATCTGTTCCATGTAACATTTAGAAAAAGTGGAGAGAATATGATATCTGGAAATAGGCAGAATGCAAAATAACTCATTTTCCTTTGAGGAAAATGAGTTATTCCTATTATTGTTGTTAATATATTGTTGGGTTTAGTATTCCAACAATGAAATAAAAAATCAGAAATGTATCTCTTGGTAAAATGAACCCAACATGGGTTCAGTTTTGGATGTATAAATTATACTTTTGGGAATACGGAATGGTGATGGTGGTGGAAAAAGAGCTTCTTTTTTATCCATTAAGCTTTGTGACAGCAATTAGAAAGCTTAGCCATATGTAGATATCCTAGAGCTTTGTTCCATTCTGTTTGGGCTCTTCCTCACAAATTGATAGTGCTTCTAACTGGGTTTTAAAATAGGAGAAACTTAGGAATTAGTAAATTGATATATTCTCCAGATCATCCTCCAGAATGTTCATGGAGTCTTCCCTGTTGATAAGGACCTTGTCACTTCCATCACTGACTAATTCAGTTAATATTAATCAAATATTTGTATTTTCTGCTGAGGTTGGCACCAGAGATAATGGTGCACAAAACCAGATAAAGCTGGTTTATTTCTTCATGAGTTTTATGGGTTAAAAGGAGCAAATAAATATTAAAGAATAATATAGAAATAAATCTAGCAATGATGGAAATTTTTAGTGCTAAGTGTACAGGCATAGGAGGCAGATTGTTCTGGGTCCAAATCCCACATCTTTCTCTTCTTTTTATCATTTGTGCAAAACACTGAAACTCACTGTGCATCAGTTCCCTTTTCTCTAAAATGAGACTATTAATATGCCAACCAAGAAAGATTACTGTGTGAATTAGAAATTATCACCAAAGTTGCCTAATAGTAATTATAAGGAATACACTAAGCCAATTTGTCTCTTCAAAGGACATGGTCTTCTTTCCCCTACTCACTCCAGTTCCATTATTTATTTTCCTTCACTTCTAACTCCATCAGGATTCAAGAAATAAGGAGATACTTTTCCTCTAGTAAAGTTAATTTATACAACTCATCTTAAATTATAATTTATTGAGCATATACTACATATCAAGAATTGTGCTGGGCAGATATAGAAAAAGCAATACTCAAGTTCATATGGAATAACAGGAGACCCAGACTAGCCAAAACATTACTCTATCGAAAGGAAGAAGTAGGGGGTATCTCAATCCCTGACCTGAAATTTTATACAGAGCCATAGTAGCAAAAATAGCATGGTATTGATATCAAAACAGAACCAAAGATCAGTGGAACAGAATAGAAGATCCTGAGACAAACCCCCATATCTTTAACTATTTGATATTTGATAAAGGGGGCAAAAGCATAGTGTGGAAGAAAGATAGCCTGTTCAACAAATGGTGTTGGACAAACTGGACAGCCATATGTAGACAACTGAAGCTGGATCCTTATCTTTCGCCCTGCACAAAAATTAAATCAAAATGGATCAAAGACCTGGATATTAAGACAATAACTTTAAACTTACTAGAAAAAGAAGTAGGGTCAACAGTACAGCATATAGGAGTCAGCAGCTACTTCCTTAACAAAACTCCCATGGCTCAAGCTGTAAAATCAAGAATAAATGAATGGGATGCAATTAAACCAAGAAGTTTCTGCACAGCTAAAGATCTAGTTAAGAGCATCAAGAGAGAACCTACAGAATGGAAGAAAACCTTTGCCTGCTACACCTCAGACAGAGGGCTAATATCCAGAATATACAGGGAACTAAAGAAACTAAACACCAAACTTACAAATAACCCAATCAATAAATGGGCTATGGATCTAAAAAGAAACTTCTCACCAGAGGAAGTCCAGAAAGCCCACAAATATATTAGAAAATGCTCTACATCATTAGCTATAAGGGAATTGCAAATCAAAACTTCTAACTCCTGTTAGAGTGGCAAAAATGAAAAATACAAACAATGACAGATGCTGGAGGGGCTGTGGGAAAAGAGGAACACTGTTACACTGCTGGTGGGACTGCAGACTGGTTCAGCCACTATGGAAAGGAGTGTGGAAAATCCTCAAAAAATTAAGGATGAATCCACCTTATGACCCAGCTATCCCACTTCTGGGTATTTTCCCAAAAGAGTTAGAATCAGCATATTGTAGTGATATGGCTTCATCAATGTTTACAGCAGCTCAATTTACTGTAGCTAGACTATGGAACCAACCCAGATGCCTCTCACTTGATGAGTGAATACAAAAACTTTGTTACTTATATACAATGGAATACTACTCGGCCATTAGAGAAGACGATATTATGGCTTTTGCAGCCAAATGGATGGAGATGGAAAGAATTAGGCTAAGTGAAGTATCCCAATCTCAGAGACTCAAGGGCCCAATGGTATCTCTCATCTCTGGAAGCTAGAATACATGGGAAACCAGTATGTTAGCTAAGCTAACAATAATTTTAAATTAAATGATTCTCAATGCAACAGGGAGATGACTCCCTAGGATACTTGGAGGCGTAGGGAGGGGGATGGGGGGTGTAGGAAGAACTCCTAGGAGACTGGAGAAAGGGAATATGGGGAAATCATCTCAGAAGGAGATCACTGTCCTCCACAAGATATTAATTTAACTCAGGAGTTCTTCTGGGGGAAACAGCAACAGGGGAAACCCAAGCTGGGCATCCATGATATGGCATTAGCCCTGGATAACTAAGTATATATACAATGGTTCTTGAATGTTTGACAATATTTCTCCCTCAATTGTATCTCTATATCCCTCTAATAAAAAAAAAAGAATTGTGCTGGGTATTTGCTAATTTTAGATTATTTAAAGATTACAGGTCTATGAAGTAAATATTATTCTTTTCATACCAATTTATCATTGAGAAATTTGAGTCTCAGATATGAAGTTATTTGCTTAGGTAACAGCAGTGATATCTGAACATAGGCCTTTCTGCATAGTCAACAAGGTTTCCTCTATATTTATGATTTTTCTTTGCCTAGTCTCTTTACCAGTACTTTCTTGAACTTATGAAATATAAATTGGGACTCTGAACTATGATTATTCTTGAATCTCCTACTCCACATCTTCCTCCTTTGGCAGTGTTATACCTTGGGAAGCCAAAATTCTGCTACTGCTTTGTGTTCTGCTGCGAATCAGGGCAAATTAAGGTTCTCCTAATTGAAAGAATGAATTTCTGGGAAGTGGTGGCAATCCTATTTAATATATCTGTCTGAGCTATGGGGAGAATTGAAAAAGGAAAGATGTGATAAAAAGACTTCTATTGTGTGAAGTACAAAGAACATCAAGAAAAAAGTGAGTCGATGGGGATGGGGCAATCTCCTACACAAGGGCCATGTACAGAATTCACATAATTACTGTACAGAAAGACTTTATCATTAGTAAACAATAATTTTTATGTAATTAATAAATAAATGAGCATGGATGAAAATTATTCCAATTCACTTATTTAATGTGGGGATTGGTTGAAAGTCTAAAGCAGTCATAGACTCAAATTCCTTCTCCATTCCTGTGAACTAAGCCATTCAACCATGATGGGAGCTTATTCATTACAGAAATTGAACAGCAGTAGATGTGAGGTAAAATGTGGGAACACACACACAAAAAGAAGAAAGATATAATGAAACTTGAAAAAGGAGCACCCACAAATTGGTGGAATGCAGGAAAACATGTAAGGGCTATCGGAACGGGACACAAGCAACTCATGAGCAGTCCAGTGGCTCCCTTGATCTGTGTCTTTGCCATTAAAAAGTAATATGATAGGAGGCAATATGTAAGCATTAAAATACGCACAAAACTGTGTAAGTCTGCCTTCCTCTTTAGAGCAGCCCTAGTCACTGACCCACTATAAATTTATAGCGAGGGGTTGTGTTATGGTTTGGATGAAAGTTTTCTCTGCTTCCTGGAGCTGTGTATTGACTGCTTCCTTCTGCCACACTGAGATCACTGTGATAGACAACCTGAGCATTTCTAATTAAAGCTTATCACTTGTCTTCATCATGTTGATAATTGTTCCAATTCACATTTTAATTTTGCTGGAAAGATATTAATTTCAAAATTTGTTATAGTTTCATGGTCATCATCACCAGTAGATCATTGTCAAATAAGCATGTTGCACAATAGTAAATAGTTTTATGGATACTTGCTATGTTTTCCTGTGCAAATCTATCAATGCATTCTGTTTACGAAATAGAATTGTTTCTTCTGAAAATATTAAGCACAAATAACCTACTGTGTTTATCTTAGGTGGATTTGTGGGATATATTTAAATATTCTTGTGTTGTATGTTATATGTAGGATGTAGGATATGTTGAATGTTATATGTAAGGTATGTTGTATGTTATATGCATACTTTTTCCATAATTCTTCTCCGTAGAATTTATCTATATATTGTTTCATGTGCCTGGGGTAGGTTGTTGAAGGTATACTTCTTAAAGAATTAGAAAGCAAAACCCAAACATAATTTTTACTTTATTTATTCATTATTTTTCTAAATTAAAAAAATGAGCTAATATAACTTACCTTTGACTTGAAAAGATATTCTCAATTTTTGGAGTGAATTTAGAATGCTAATCACACCACCTGGTACCCTTCTCCCATTCATTAAAGGAAAAAAAAAATCTACACACTCAAAAAGAAAAACAAAGGTGAAAACATTACCTTGAGCTATGTAAGGCGTTGTTTCCTCCTTTGGAAGGACATTTGTGGGGCGGGGGGTGGGGGCTGGAGGTCTGTTTATAATGAAAGATCGACTTTCAGTTTTTTTCTTTATACTCATATTGGCCAATATCATGTCATATTCATTGTCATCAATCTCAGCAAACGTGTACGGGTCTTCCTCTTCCTCCTGTTTCTTTTCATCTTCTTTCTTTTCTTCTTCTACTTTGGGCTCATCTGTCTTTTCTTGCCTTGCACTAGGATAATTCCAGTTTTGACTCCTTTCCATTTGGCATTCCATTTTCCCTGCTTATGAAATAGGACTGTGTTTACACTTATATTCTATGCAATGTTATTGGTGTCCACCTATCATACTTGGGTTTCCCAAAGTAGTTTAATCACATACCATAGGAAACAATATAAGGGAAGAGGTCCTGTCTCCACAAAAATAATAGTAAATAAATTCCAAAATAAAAGTGAGCTGTGTAATTTGCAAACAGAACTTTCTACAGTTTATAGTTGCTAATAATGTTAAAAGAACACTTTAAGACAAGGAGACAAAGGTTTCTTTGAACACAGTATTTTATCACATTATTTCTCATGTGAAAACATACACACGCACATCTACCTTTCATATTGTTTGCACTGAATATTTTGCCCAGAATTAAATTTATTTGGAAATAATGGGAGAGAATAGTCAAAGGTACCACTACTCAGTTTCCTTCTAGTTTATTTCTGGCTATGACAAACTGACCTTCAAAAATGTAACTTTTGATTTTTACAAGCCATTTAGTTAAAGGACATTGAAAATAGCATTCAAGATATAAAAGACAGCATTGACAACCAGTGGCTTGAGGATTAATGTATATGAAAAGATTAAAAGTACAAATGTCAGAATCTGTGGTTCCATATTCAGTAAAATCTATACATACTTTTACACCAATATACTGTAATAGTTCAGTAGCTGTCATTAGGAAGAGAAAGTACGAAGTATTTTGGTGACTGAGTAAGTAGAAAAGAGTTTGATTGTCTACCAGGCTCATGAGAGGGCTTTTTTGTTTGTTTGTTTGTCTTTTTCCCATTTTTTTAAAATTAGCTTTTGTTTGGAGGGTGGGAATCTGACCAAAAAAATAAAAAAAAAATAAACTAATTTATTACTTATGGGGATTTTAGTGGAAAAATTAAGAAGCTAAGGGAAAAGATAAATAGTAGAGTAGAAGAAAAGAATATTGTCATAAGAAGATTCAGAAATTGTTTGGGGTAGGTTTATGAGGAGTGACCTAGGTAATCTCACAAAGGGGTATTAAATGTTACTGCTCCAATTAGCTTAACCTGAGAAGTATTAATTACCTGTATGCTTCACACTGACTTTAAAATCACTGTGACTTGCCTTTTCCCCTATGAATAATATAGTTTGACTTCATGACTTCTGTTTTATTGACAGCACCACAGGTGAAACCTGATGAAGTGTGTGGGAAACACTTTTACTGCGCTTCATTTTTAGCAAGATGTGTCAGCCATCTTGTGTTTATGAACCGATTTCCTGAGCCATTAACTCTCTTTGTTTCCCCACCCACCACTCTTCCCAACTTTTTAAAGTTGAGTTTGCACTAGAAATAAAGCATTTTGATTTTTGTTTTCCAAAGTATCAGATTATGATTCTCATTAAAGAGTGGCCCAGGTTCCACTCAATTCAGTTTGCAAACTAACAAAGAACATATTGTGCTTCTATTATTACAGTTTTGAAATAATTGGGGCAAGAGTGTTTAAAAAAGAGAAGATCCTAAAAGTTCAGGAAATCTCTTCATAGAACTATCTGACACATTCTAATCACAGGCTCCATGGCCCTGCGTCTGGGTCATACAGGGATCAAGCTGATACTTCTTAGGATTGTTGTGATGATAAAGATCATATGTTCTTTATGTACTGAAAAGTGCTCCAATGTGTTATATTTTAATAATTTCTCTACTAAGTATGTCCATAAATCCATAATGAGGAATCTAATGCCTAAAGCATCGAAAAGCTGGTCTCTTCTCAGCAACTGAGGGCAGATGAAATTTACTAGTAAGCAATTCCTGAAGTTATCTCTAGCTAAAGTGAAAGAACCCAAACCAAGACTCTGGCAAAAAAAGAAGTGGTAATTGGCAGACTATTTATAAAAGACCTGAATTAAAAAATTTTAAGGAAAAATATTGACTTTTATTTTCTATTTTTTTCCAATATCAGCCCTATGATGAGTTGAAAAACACAATCACACATAAAATATAAAAGCAGAGTTTTTAAATAAAAGCAGTGGGTCTTTGTATTATTTCACTTTTTATATTTATATTTGGTAGTTTTCAGGAGATAAATTATCTAGCATTCCATTTCTGGTCCTAGGTATCTGTTAAGCACTTGGGCTACAACAAATTTAGACCTCCTATCCAACTTATCAGGAAAATGATTTAATATTATTCCTGCAAGAGATTTAGCTTGATGCAAGATAATCTTGTGTTTTTAAAAATTAAATATAATAATTACGTAAAATTATTCAAATATTAAAAGTAAAAAAAAAAGCCAGAATTTTATGGTCAGTGATTTACTAATCTACGTTTCCTTGCTCTGCTGATATTCATTACCTACTTCACTTATATATGTCAATGAAGGGTCTATAAGGGCTTGGCACATAGTAGGTAAACAATAAATGCCTGTTTAATGAGTGAATTAATCAGAGGCGCTTTCCTTAGGCAATATTTTGCAGCTTTAAATGGAGCGTGTAGTCTGAGGAGTGCTTACGTTGACAAACTATCAACTTCACAGGCAGAGCCTTCAAGGACACTAATGTTAGCTTTCATGGCTTCAAAATTCACTTTTTGAAATAGTGTTAATGTCCTTTATAGCTTTCTAGGACACAACAACTAAAATAATGACATGTATACTGTTATGCTAATGGGAATTTTTAAATCTTTGTAAAAGTATTAACTGTTCTTTGTAGGAACACTTCATGAATTTGGAAAGTATATATAAAATAAAGTTCAATTTAAGTGGGCTATAATTAGTAATTGTAGGAGAGAACCTGGTGCTGGAAGTTGTTCAGGCTCTTGAGCACTAAATGCAGAGAACCCAATGCAGAAGTTTTTCTTCGGGCTCTCTTTATGGCTTGGACCGCATACTCCACACCCCCACCTTACACACCCCAATTTTACCTCTGAGAACAAACGCCATGAAGGCCATGGTAATTGTTCTACTTTGGCAATA
The DNA here is from genome assembly GCA_004027875.1 of Aplodontia rufa. NCBI lineage: Eukaryota > Metazoa > Chordata > Mammalia > Rodentia > Aplodontiidae > Aplodontia > Aplodontia rufa. The sequence goes on along the minus strand of PVKS010013991.1, from coordinate 22,514 downwards.
CACAAGGTATTCTTAGACTTTGGTCTCAATAAACTCCTTACCACTTCATTGTCCTTCAGCTACAAAGTGAAAAATGCCTAAGATCATTTGCAAGTCATCTGTAAAACATGAACCTTTCCCTCTTGCCAGAAGACTAAAGGCAGTTTTTAAAAGCAAGGTCGTCATTTACTTTTCCACAGGATACTTGAGGTTCACTTTATGTGTTGAACTACAGACTCCTTCCAAGTTTTATTGCTTTGCTTTCTTAAAGCTCTGTAATAAGACTTTGTTCCAGAAAAAATAAAGGAGGAGGGAATGGAAGAAAGGATAAAGGAAGGGAGAGGAAGGAAGAAGGGAGAAAGGAAGGGAGAGGAAGGGAAGAAGGGAGAAAGGAAGGGAGAGGAAGGGAGAAGGAAGAAGGAGGGGAGGAAGGAGGTAAGTTAGTAGTGGGTATCCTTTCTTTCAATATCTAGGTCCTGCTTGTTTAAGAACAGGAAGAACGTTTCAAAAGCTGATCTTGACTGCATAGATTCACCACTCTGATAATGCCATGTAAGCCCATCAGAAGCATTTCTTCTTTGAACTTTAAACTTACTTGGTAATGTGAAGAGAGGTTTTTCCACTTGGAAGGCAGCAGACACAGGTCGTGGTGGCGGGGGAGGTGGTCTGTAGAACATGGGTGGCTCTTGTGACTCATCTTCTGGGTGCGTTTCAGGAATGAAGACATACAAGTCATCGTACTGGTCCTCAGAGCTCCCACTGTCAACCTCTGAGGGCCTGCGCTTCGCCTCAGTGCCTGATTCAGTGTCCTCTTCCTCCTCTGCCTGTCCAGTTGCCTTGGCACCATCTGCTCTATGCCCGCGTGTCTTCACGCTTTCAAGATGCAATGCTGGGGACTGTGTGGCTATTTATAATGAGGATTGTGTAAGTTTATTTATATGCACAATGTGAACACATTTCATATTTTGTAAATTTGTGGAGGAGAAGTAGTAATGCTAATAAAATGTTTATAACCCAATAAAGTGGAAAGCTGAGCTGTCAACTGCGTGACTTTTACCAGTCATTTCTGGGATTTAAAAGTATTTACTCAATGAAGGGTCAAAGCTCCACTAACTCTTGTTACATCAGATCTGACACACTCCTGTATATAATGAATATTCTGGATATCTACTTATTATTGAGCAGATTCATGTATTTAATAGTGCTAGGAATTTTTATTAGAAAACAATGCAATTGGCCTAATGAAATAAGTAATAAGTAAGTGGTGGAATGGTATAGAAAAAGGAAAAGAAAGAAATCTTCACTTGCTTGTAAATAATAAATACAAACGAATCTGTGACCATTATTTAGTTATTACCTTAATTAATACATTTATTATATGCATGTTAATGTTTATTGTACACACTGCCTTTCTTTTTATAATTTACTGCAGACACTACATTGATTTTTTAAAATATTGCTTAAGAAAATGTTAAATTTTTTTGATGGGAAAGGCATCAAAATCACCCATAGTAGGTACTATGTCCTTTTTTTAAAATTTAATTTAATTTTATAGTTTTGGTACTGGGGATTGAACCCAGGGGCACTTCACCACTGAACAACATCCCCACCTGGTTTTTTTTTCTTTTTTTTTTTTTTTTGAGAGGGTCTAACTCAGTTGCTGAGGCTGGCTTTGACCTTGCCATCCTTCTGTCTAAGCCTCCTGAGCCACTGGGATTTCAGGCATGCGTCACCAGGTCCAGATAGTACATCTTTCTGAGGCTTGGTTCCCTTACCTATAAAATGCATTCTATGCTGAAATTTAACCAAAGGATCCAGTTAGATTCCTTTCATTTCAGAAACCATGCCATCATTTTTTTGTGTATTATACATAATAAATGTTCTTTAACTACTCAGGAAGAACACAGAAAACTATTAGAATGCACTAACTTTAAATATTAAAAGTTTTATTAAATTTTCTTTTTTTAAGAAAAAAACTCTAAAATATTTAAAAAATTAACATAGACTTTTGGAAATTCCAAACAACTTTGGAACATTTGTAATAGATTTTAAACATTTGAGTTGTTGTTATTCTCAATGTAAGCAATTGTTTTAAAAGATGGCTAAACTAAAATACAACTTAAAAAGTCAGAAAGTAGACTGTAGAGAAAAACAACTTTATTTTTAAATGAAGAGTTACGCAGTATACATTTTTTTTACTTTAGTAAGAGAAAAAGTAGTCAAGGAAAAATCATACCCAAATGTTACCCCCTATTATAATGAAGAATTCTTGTTTTTCTTTTATTTTATGTGAGAAAGAAGAAAATACAGCTTCCAAGATTAGAAATGAATCAAGATCCTGGTTCAGAGCAGACAGACACATTTTAAAGTGGTCTACCTGCACAAATCTCATTCATCTTTCTACTCTTAATACCAAAACACCACCCTGAAATAAAGTAGTCCCTAGAAATATTCATGGAGTAGAAGATAAAATGACTGAAAAACAATGATTGCTCAGGCCAGCAAAGGTAGTTCACTATATCTGTCTGGGAAAATCAGTCATCAACTTAGAAATATATTCACACTATAGCAAATGACTTGTAGCCACAGCTTTGTTTGTGTATTTGGTGTTTCTTGACACTTACTAAGCAATAGAGTCTCCCTTGGGCTTGTCACATATGCTTAAACCTGGACTCCTGCCCTGGAAATCTGGATTTAGTGTGCCACGGGTTTTAGCATGCTTCTTAGTAATGGTGATGCCAATAGAAATCTGCTGACTCACAGTTTCATGTACAACAAAGTTCCTGGTTCCAAACTGTGGAAATGAGGTTTCCCTTTATAAAGAACTGAAATAATGTTTTCTTCTTATAGGCTGTTCTGCAGATTAAGTACTACTATAAATATATTGCTAGTATCAAGGTTGTTTTTTATCAGCACCCTTATTATCATAAAATGATAAAATATATAACCTTAAAACTTGGTGCATTAATTTCTTAACTTATTATTTAGCATTTGTGTATGTGTATTCTGCAACAGTGTTTACTGATTTTGCCAAAATAATGCTAAATGCAATGAAGAAAAAGAGTAGGTACAGAGAATTTAAGAGTAAAGGCAGAACATGGTAGTGATGATTTGAAGGAAGCAGTGATGAAGTGAATTATGGGGACACAAGAAAAGAGAGTAGAAATTGCGAAAGCCCTGAGGCAGAAGCATGCTTGGTGTGTGAGATGTCACTCTGGCCATGAGCAAGTAAGAGAATGGTTGTAGAGAGCATCAAAAGATTATCTAGGTTCCTGTAGGTGATAAGAAAGATTATAAGTAAAATGGAGGATTTGGAGCTGAACAGTGGTTGGTTCCTTCTTGAAGCCCGAAGTGTGAGAGGTGAAAATGCGGAAGCTGTGGCAGGGTTTCTCAACAGCAGTGCACTGTGGACATTTTAGACTGAAAAACCCAGTGTCCTGAGGGGCTGCCCGGTATGTTGTTGGATATTTAGTAGCATTCCAGGTGTCTCTACCCACTAAACACCGGTATCAATCCTCCATTCCCAAGTCATGACAATCAGAAAGACCTCCATCCATCGTCAAATTGGCAACGCAGGGGACAGTCAATAGCCCTCCATGGAGAATCACTGTACTATTGCAATAATCTGAGAGAGAAGTGCTGACAGCATGGACTAGCTCAGAAAATGACTAACGGGGAGAAAGGATTCCGTGCTGGCAATATTCTGAAAGCAGAGTCAACAGTATAATGTGATAGAATGAAAATGGGGTAAGAGAGAAAGTAGAAAAGACAAGGTGACTTCAAGGACTTTGAAACGGCTTCAACAATAGACACTTGGCATTTCCCCTTGCTGTGATGGGGAGGTCTGCAAGCGCAGAGGCTTTGGAGTGGTAGAAATCAGGGTTTTCAGAAGTTTAGGATGTAGATGCCCTTCAGAAATGCTGATGAAGATGCTGAACAAGTCATTGTACGCTAATGAAATCTGCCTTAAGCGTGCAGAAACACTCTGAACTTGTCTTCAGACATTAGAAAATAGAACACTCTCACATTACACGTGTTACTTCAGGGAAGCCCTCAGAAAGTGTCAGAGTCTAAAGTTCTCATTTTATACCCGAGAAAAATAAAGCTTGCAAAAAAAAAAAAAAAAAAAGAGATGATTATGTTTTGGAAAAAAATACTTGAAAAAAGTACAGTTATCAAATAGAAAAAAATATTAATCAGGGTGGTTTATATATTTCTCCTGGGTAGGAAAATCAGTATGTGCTTATTAAACCTTGACCTTATTAAAAGTAGCTAAGTTTTAGCAAATGTAGCGACATTTCTACCATATTATAAAGTAGAAGTCATTGTGTTATTTAAACACCTTTCTGAATTCTCTTCAGTCATACATTTTCAGTATATATATCAAAATATAAACGATGCATATATACATACACATACGACAACTTACAGGGAGAATACGCAGAAAGTGAGATAAAGTCCTCTTCATAGTCACTTTCTTGTTCATCATTTCTGCTAATTTCTTGGATCTGAAAAAGTGAATGTAAATTTCAATAATACACATTAACCTTGGTCTTCATTTGGTACCTGTTGAGATAAGAAATGAACAATTTTTAAGTTTTTTTAAGTGCTTTAACTCTATTATAGAAATTGGTTATGTCTGTAGACTTAATGAAAAAGTGATAGAGTCTACAGTTTTGAACCACACAAGTGCTCAATGACACATGGCATTAGAAGTCAAGCGAGAAAAGAGAAAGTTTATACCAAACAATAAGTTGATTTAAAAGTAAAACTTGTCGCAACTATTTCAAGACTTGAAGCAATAATCATGAAATTCAGATGCAATAAAAATTTCTGAATAAAATTTAACTTTCTTCTTTTAACATTTCTGTGTTTTTTACAAATTGAAAACAATAATTTCTTTCTTTTTCTTTTTTTCCTGGTCGTATTGGAGAATGAACACTTTACCTTTACCACTGAGCTACATCCCGAGCCTCTTTTTATTTTTCGTTTTTAGAAAGGTGACAGAGATTCACTAAGTTGCCAAGGCTGGCCTCAAACTTGCAGTCCTTCTATCTCAGCCTCCTCAGATGATGGGATTATAGTATGCACCACTTTGTCCAGCATGAAAATGTATTTTTTATTTTATCCAGTATTTAATACAGTAAGAGATTATATTTATTGTAAAGATTTTTATTCTGCATCTTCATTTTTTAGTTTTTAATGGTTAGTGCATTATAGTTATACATAATGGGGTTCATTTTGACATATTCATAAATGCACACAACATAGCTTTCTCCATCTTAATCCCAAGTGCCATCCTATTCCTTTCCCTTTTTCTTCACCTTAATCCTTTTATTCTCCATCCTTTTAAAAAAGAAAACAGATAGGGGTATTTATTTCACTTTTGAAATCAGTTCTACAGTATTTTATCCATTTATTTATTTAGAGGTGCTGAGAACTGAACTCAGGGCCTCTCACATGCTACACATATGTTCTAACATTGAGTCATGCCCCCAGCTCTGGTTCCACTATATTTAGTAGGCAGAATTACTGAGAAAGGATGACAGCAGTTATCTCTGAAATTGCTGGGCTTTGTTTATAATATATGAAGGAGACATAGTCTACTGTTATGGAGCATATAGGTGCTCACAGAGAAAAGTAAGCAATACTGTATTTGTGCAAAAGGTTCTAGGAAACAGATGAAACTTGGTTGCATTTAACGTGGTTCACAATTTGTTACATGAACTCCATGTGATTATTATCATGTTTTTATTTTTAATAAAATTGATGGAAATGATTAGGTCATTTTCTTTACATTAAATGTATTCATATTAATGCATTGTAAATTGATAGTGTCCTTGGTATACAAAGGTATTAGACCTGCATACTGATTTCATCAGTTTGGTTTATCATCCACTTTGGCCCATGTGAGCCTGATAACATTCATTCATTTTTCTTTGTTTTGTTTTGTTTTTAAAAACTAATGTTATCCAGAGAAACAACACAGTTTCTAACTTCCATTGCATTCTTAAAAATTCCTAGGTATTTTTTTCAGTGAGCCTCGTGTATCATTTTGCATTTCCATCTTGCTTTCCCCTTGTTGGATTCTATGCAATGCTAACATGAAAAATCATGTAGTATAGTAGGGGAATTGACCTATTGAGTGATATTTGTATGCTTTTGTATTAAGTCACCATTTAATATAAATACTCTTTGCTTCCAATTAGCCTAACTAGCACTTCATAAAGAAACTTTTTACTAGTTCAATATCAGTAGTGATTTTCACAGATTTTAGTTATTATGAAAAGATTCCTATGTATTGTTCACAAGTCTAGACATTATGAGCTTAAAATCACTGTAATGTGATATTAATGGCACATGTATAGAGATATGTGTGTCCTGAAGTTGAAACCTAATGGAATCACTTTTGTATCATTTTAAGATGTTTTCAAAAATAACAAACACCCCAAACTCAAAAGCACCTCAAAGGAACCTGTTTTCACATAAAAAACAGCCTCATTTGACTGAGTTGAGTGTTTCTATAAGCATTACGCATGACTAATATTTTGTGTAAATCATGATTTACAGAATATTTTCTCAGGAATAAAAATATCTTCAGAAAAATTAAACAAAATAATGATTCTTTCCTGAATTCCTTATACATTTAATTATATGTGAAAAAAATCTAGATCTAGTAATGCATTAATAACTTCAATAAAACTAATGACTTCAAAGACAGATGTCATTGCAATCAGACATCTGCCCACTTTTTTGGTTGGCTGTGTGGTGTAGTGGACAGAATATGGACTTTGTAGATAATTTAAGAACAAATCACATCACAGCTCTATAATTTATTAGCTGTGTGACACTAGGCAATATCCTTAACTATAAACCTCAATATTCTGTAGTGTAAAATGTGGATAGTTACACCTACGCCATCAATCGATTGGTGCTGTTAAATTAGAGTAATATAAAAAAAAATGGATCTCATCTACAATATAGTAAGTGTAATAACTGTAATCTACACATTGGATTTTCCTTTATAGAAAATGTAGATCTACTTTTAAGCAAGCATGGTTTCTTTTTCTTGGGCTACAGTCTGACTTTATTCATTTATTTGTCAAGTATTCAAGAAGACCTACTCTATGCCAAATGCTCTGTTCTCATAAGTAGTAAGTTAAAAATTAAATGAGATATAATTTCCAGTGTCAAAATATCATATTTTTATTGGGAGAAAAAGAGAAATAATGAAAATATTAGAACACAATATTTTATTTATTTTACTACAACACATTTCTTACAGGTGAAATAAGAGATTTAAAAATTGGTCAAGTAGGGGCTGGAGTGATGGCTCAGAAGTTACAGTGCTTGCCCAGAATGTGTGAGTATGTGGGTTCAAACCCCAGCACCCACATGCACAGCTGAGTGTCACAGCTACGAAGGCCATGTGAAAAACTAAATAAAATTTGATTCTTATGTCTCTTTCTCTCTCTCCGTGTCCTTCTCTCTTAAAAAAAATTGGTCAAATAATCGGGGTAAAGGTTTTATTTCAATTCATTTTTATCTTGACTCTTGCATTAATTTCCACTTATTTAGATGAAAGATCAAGTTTAAATGACATAATCTATTAGCTAAGCTTATTTAATGTAGTACTTCAGCCCACAACCTCTCCAGTACATATTTAATGAAATTAAATATTCATTTATTATCAAGATAAAGTAGAAAGAGAACTTCTTGCTGACTGGGGAATACATGTAAAGCTCCACATGGCTATGGCATCGGGTCCTGTACAAATTGATCACAATATTCTAATTTTAGGGAATGTATAATAACAATCTGCACGAGGCAGTTGATTTCCAAACAAGATTTTGAGATTCTGATGATATTGCAATTGGTGGAACTCTTTCCCAAGTTCCTGTAGTTTTAATTATAAATGATTTTATCAGTTTTTAAAGCATATAGCATTCTGTGGAATGATGGTAAGTTTTAAAGAGCAACAAATTGACCTTGTCCTAGTTTATATATTACTTCCAATAGCTACACTAGGTTGAGAATCTGAGCTAATATTGTAATGAAAAATAGAGATTATTTTTGTTAAATATGGAGAGTAATGACCAATGGGATACTAAAACCTTGTTAACAGCGAACATAGAGTATAAAACACAAAATGTTAAGGGCATTATAGTAGGAGCATAAAATCTTAGGTCTGATTACATTCTTCAGTGGTTTTCCTGGGATTATCTATTATAAGAATAGAGTCTAAATCAGACTTATAACTTCTGAGGAAGGTTTCCTTTGAAATTGCAGGAATTAGAAAGTTGAGTGAAAAGCTAAATGGGAACCCTTTCCATGATTGGAACAGGGATAAAGAGTAATAAAATAGATGAGGAGCTTTTATATCTAGAGGGAAAAGGTGGACATTTTCCTTAGTATGGATGAAAATTTCATTAGAATAACCTGAGTGTACATGCTCTGTTTTTCAGATAGAATATTACGATAGAAAATTAAAATGATAAAAAGACACTTTAGTCAGACGAACATAGCCTCATTCTGCACCATGTGAAGTTTAATTTTTAATTGGGGCCAAGAAGGACAATTTGGTGAAGTAGAAGGACTAGATGCCAAGGGGACAAGTGGTGGTTTCATCCCTTCATTTGCAGAAAAGGAGAAAAAATAGCAGCCAAATTGAGACCTAGTCCCTCACATATAGAAATCAGAACGGAAACAGTTTAGCTTTCAGAACGTTTAAGGAGGTGGGCTCCTGCCATTGGCAATCGCTGGTTCTGACAAGTGCTCACCTCACGCCCTTCTCTCATGCTAAGACCACCCTCCAGCAACACTCTGGAATGCGACCCACAGGGGCCATGGACCTGGTGCTCACAGCTCTTGGCCTTAATCAGTACTCATTATGTAGCTCTAACTAGAGTTGTTAAGTTCAGGCTTGAGTACCTCACTTGAAAACTGCTTTAAATAACTTTTTCAAATAATGTTTTACTTAGTTTTTTTTTTTTTTTTTTAAGATGATCATAGCTGTGACTGTATCTGTGAGGTACCAGCAGCTTAACTGGGCTGCATGTTTGGTTTGACTTTGGTCATTTCTGTCACTAAAACAGAAATGTTAAAATTAAAATCTATTTTTGGTGAGGTTGTGATTGTTAATGTTAAAAATAGCTATTCAATTTAAAATGATGGAATTCCAAGGAATCTATAGATAACAACTAGCTTATTCTGCGGTTCATACACTGATATATTATTTAGACAATGTGTCACACTAAAAATACAATAATTCCAAGAAAAAAATTGTTTTTAAATGAAATCTATGGTCTACACTGCCAAATACTCTTTGTAAATTGGTTTTTCCTGGTTTCCATCCTTGTTGGTCTTATCTCACACAATATGTTCTTCCTGTGATCTTATCCACTGCATTGCCATTAATTTATATTGCTATACTAATGATTGATTCCTGGATGTCTTTACTCCAAACTTTCCTGAGGTCTAGATTCAGAAAGGGATATGGAAGGAACAGTCCTAGGAGCAAAGGGAAAAACCTGGAGACAGATACATTAGAAAATTAGGAGAGAGGGTTTCAAGTAAGTGACAATGTTAGATGATCCACCAAGTGTTAAAAAGAAAAGCCCTGAAAATAGCTCATCTGATTTTCCAATCAAAGTTCCTGGTGAGGAGAATTACAGTGGAACTGTGTGAGTTCAAATGTAAAAAATTAAATAGGGGTGAAAAAGTGAAGACATCATATAGTTTCCTTTCACAAATGAGAATATGAGGAAGGGAAATAGGGTGACTGTGCCTTCATTACAGGCATAGAGATAGAGATAGATGACCACATCTAGAACTCCCACTCACAAAAGTGTATGAAGTAAGACAAAAGGCATAAATATGAAAGAGGGATGATCTCCAACCCCAAATATTTTATAATTAATGGGGAAGACAAGTAGTGTAGATAGGCAAAATTAAACATGCTTTTAAAATACGATTATACTTGCAAACTGCTGTTAAGACAGAAATATGCAATCATTTCCATTGAGGGGACAGAACAGAACATTTCAAAGAGTAGGTGGTATTCAAGTTGAGTCTGAAAGGGTATAAGTACAGTTTTAATCTGCAAAAGAGGTTAGGAAACAAATTATTGGCTAATGGGTGAGCAAGATTGAAACAGTAGGAAAACTTGGTGAATGCTTTTGGTTGGTTTGATTAGGATGCATGGAGGAGTATATTTGAAAGATGTAAAGATATAGAGATATGGTGGCACAATAAGGCTTTAATTCATGAAGTTTTAAATGGTTTGGAGTATGTAATTATATCCTACAAAGTGAGGAATAGCATGTTCCTGCCTGGATTTCAGAAGAATAACTCTAGTAACAGTGGGTAAGATAAAGAGGAGGCTATTTTAATAGTCAAGGTGAAGGGTAATAAGAATTAACAAATGAAAATATTTACTAGAAAAGGGAGCTGAAAGAAAATTTCAGGAGATGCTATGGACAAGAATTTTAAGAACTTTGATGTCAAAAGATGGAGGAAAGAAATCAAATATAACTTGGTTTCTGTTCACCTCAATATTTGGTAGCTGGTTCCAATGTTTACAACCACTTTTTTGGGAACACTCCTCCAAAGAACTTTTCTCATTTTTCTAATAAGGATAACAATTAACACCTTTTCTATGCCATTTAAGATAAGAATTTGAGGTCAAGATAATATAAATAATATAATATAATATAATATATATTATAATAATATAATATAAAGAAGGGGTTTAGTAAAACAGTTAATAAGAAATGTAGAAAAATGTCAGAGATAGTCAAGGGGATGTAATAACATAAGCCAAAAGTCAAAGCTAGGAAATAAAGAATCATTCTTAATTAAACCTCCATTGATTTCAGAATGGTATTCAGAACTCAACTAAAACATTCTGAATAAAAATGAGTTTCTTGTACAGACAACTTTACCAAAACACACAACTGAGACCTGGGAAATATTAGTCTGCCATATAACATTTTCAGGTATGAAGATTATCACCAGCATTGGTCAGTCAATAAGTATTTATTTATTAAGTGTTTTCTCTGTGTCTAATACTATATAGTACTAGACACGTTTCTAGGAGTATACAAAAGATGTAATATATGCTTCCAAAATGCTGAATATTTAGCTGGGCTCAGTGGTTATGGTGCTTGCCTGGCATGCACAAGTATATAGGTTCAAACCCCAGCACCACATACAGAGTGAAGTCTCAGAGCATTGAAGGCCACATGAAAAACTAAATAAAATTGATTCTGTCTTCTCTCTCTCTCACTGTCCCTCTCTCTTAAAAAAAAACTTATTAAAAAATCCTTAACTTTAGGAGTGAGGAATCAGAAGACAGATGTGATGTTAGGCTAATATTGAACCCTATAAGCTAGTAAAAATTAGGCAAAGCTTCTGGGTATGGTTTTTCAGGCTGTACACTGAAATTCCCACAATCAATTTAAGAGCCAGAAGTTGACAGCATGGTGGGAAATCAAATTATTCTACAATATATTGGAGTTCCAAATGGCTTGCATTTGATTTTACAAAATGCTGATGTTACAGAGACTTGTTTAGGATAATGTTAGAACTAGTTTGCCTTCTTCCAGCATCAAATGATGCAAGGGAAGATAGGTATCATGCAGAAGGACTTTTCATGCCAGGAGTGATAGGAGTTGGGAAAATGAAATTAGCCACAGATGAGATAATGAAGTATACATGTCAATAGTCAAAAACTGATTAAAGGCTTGGCTTAAGATGTGCATCTATAATTGCTACATTCAGAAGCTAACTGCAGTTATCTATTCCTACAACAAGAACAATATAGTAGCACAAAGTTCTCTATGGAATGTTCTAAAATGCTGACATTGGATTTTGGCTTTAAAAACTAAATAATGAATTCATAAAAGTCTGTAGAAAAATATGAAATACCACTATGTTAAAATTTATAAATAAGCATTAAGATTCAAATATTCAATTCAATCAAATTTTGAAAAAGAAAGTTTTGATTTGGAGGAAATCTAAATAGAAATTGAGTGATGGATGGATTTGCATGTTTCTAGGCTGGCAGAGTGGAGTTAACAAGGGGAAAAAGCCAGGTTTACATTTATGTTAACTTTTCTTAAAGGCTTATTCTGTTTTTGTTCTTTCTTCTGAGACTTTGATAATTTAAGTGAGGGTCAAACAGAATCAAATTGGAAAAAAAAATTGACCAAGTGATAAAAGGGTACTATGTCATCATCACAGATGTGGGGCATTTCATTTATCTAAAAATCAAAGGTGCAAGTGATTTCTGGAATCCAAGCCAAAAGCAAACATAAATACCACTTAGGGGGCCTAACAATTTCCTATAAAAATTATACTCTTCAGTTGTTAGATAATAACTGTTATTTGACAAATGAAAACAAAAGACCTTTTAAATTCATATAATTACTAACCATCAGCAAATGAGTGTCATTTGATGAATTAAACAGTGTTTAAAGCTTATATTATTGTAAATCTATTCCCAGTAGTTATTTATGTCGCTGGGATAATCCTAGCTTCCAAATACAGAATTAGAAGAATTGATTCTTATTGATCAAAGTATTGAAAACATGAAAGACCAACAGGCAGAAAAGGTGAATCATAAATTCAGTGAAGACATGATAGTAGAATAAATAACAATTCTAGCCTCAAGACTTCAAAGTGAAAGCAGATAAAAATTCAGAAGGGGCTTTTCCTATGGGAAAAATTCACAAGAGATAAAAGTCTACAAATGTATTGCTTGGTTGTTCGGTTTTGGTACCAGGGATGAAACCCAGGTCCTCCCTCAGGCTATGCAAGTGCTCCATGCCACTGAGCTCTATTTCCAGCCCTACAAATGTACTTTTTAATGTATATTGGATATTTATTTTTGATATAACATACTACAGTATCTGGAGTATTTTATCTCCTTTCATAATTTTGCATTTAAATTCCAGAATTTAATTAGCAAGAAGTACCTTGTTAAGAAAAGGAAAAAAAAAAAAACTTAGAGGTAAACCCACATATCCTCAATGAATAACTTTCTTTTTAAAACCACCATATTTGGGGCTGGAGCAGTGGCTCGGGGGTTACAGCGCTTGCCTGGCATGCACAAGTACACGGGTTCAAACCCCAGCAACCACATACACAACTAAGTGTCGGAACAATGAAAGCCATGTGAAAAACTCAATAAAAACTGATTCTCTCTGTCTTCTGTCTCTCTCTCACTGTCCTTCACTCTTTAAAAAAAAAAACAAAAAAACAAAAAAACCACCATATTCACTCCCCCTCTGATGCCAGATTCCATTCAAAGCAGCTAAGAGGGAACCATTACTATTCCACAGGACTTGGATGATCAGCAGGTAGCATTTTTCACTGTTAGACCTTACCTAAACACAACTTCCAGACAAGAAATGCACTTTATCACCAAAGCTAACCAAAAATTGTAGTAGAATAAATTTGAGAAGTAGATAATAAATAAGAGCAAATTTGCATTTTATTTAAGGTAAAATAAAATGAAAATTTATTTGGTAGAAGAGACAACATTATTAAAGAAATGTGTCTCTGCTACACTTGCATGTAAAATCAAAATAGAAGAGAATCAATGAAATCAACAAGGTCACTTGGGAAGAAAACCATTGTTATTATTGGCCCAGATATCCTAAGGTGTTTAACTTGTTATACTGAAATAAATTTTATTTTTTAGAGTCTGTACCAAAGTCACCAAAGGTATTGCTATTTATATTTTATAAATACTGTAAAATAAGCCTCATACCACTTGATTCTACTGCTGAGAATTCCAAATCTACTTGTGAGGTGGCAAATTAGAATTTTCAAACTTTGATTTGTTAGGCATATTTCATCCACTGGTGAAATTTTTTCCTGAACTTCATAGTCAGAGTCCAGAAAAAATTAGGATTATTCTAATGGAAATTGGAGTGTATCTAATAGCTATTTTAAATTTGTAAGCAACTTCGAAGGATGTTGCCTTATACAAAGATTAAAGAATTTGCCTAATGTGGTTTACCCTCAGCTTTAGATTTCCATACATTTTGAGAAGGATTTTCTTTTTTTTTTGGTTTTAAATGTAGACAGCTACTCATTTACAGAAGGTAGGACTATGCATTTGATAGAAGGATGGTTTCACCAAAGGATGTGTTTAGAACAGTCTCTTTAAATTAAAAACAAAATTTATACCCCAGTAGAGGATTTGATGCTATTCATTTGTCTGAAAGTCCCTTGAAACCATTTGTGTAAAACTATAGAAACCAACAATGGCATAGCACATACAAGACAGAATTAAAGCAATGGGTCACCTACTTCTTCAGCTTTGCATGTCAGCATTTTGTCTATTAATTTGAACAATTTTACACTGCTATGGAATTATAACCCATAAGATAGAAGCAAGTTACCTTTTCTTGAATTTGCATTTATTAACAATTAAGCTAAGTGAGTAAACTGAAAATTAAACATGGTGCCCTGTGTTTGGAGACATTTTGGATTTCTGTAAAAATTTACACCTTAGTTAAATGCTTTTTTTAAACTAAAACATTTACACCTCAGTTTAGGAAAATTTAAATCTCTAAAGAATTATAACGATGTCAAATGAGCTTTATATTTCTATTTAAAAACATTTGGAACCTACAAAATATCAGAAACTAAGCAATAGTACTAGAGGAGAGAACTTAAAGTTCTTTTAAAAAACATAGACATATACATGCATAAATATAATACACAAGATCAATGTAATAATCTTATCATTAAAGATGATTTATATAACAACTTCTGTATCCAGGCATTGCTTCAATTTCTATGTGCATATTAATTTACACTATTATTAAAATAGTTTTATGAGACAAGTTTATTATTGTAATGTTCATTAAATGAATTTGGTTAAACAATTTGCCCAGTGTGACAGAAATAGTATTTCTTTTTGGAAGTCTAAAAATTAAGAAAAATAAGTGCGTAAGCCTATCAGGTATGAATGTGTCAAGTCACCAAAAAGTCCTATAGATTGAGTCATAAATATTAGAGAGACAGCTTACAAAAATTTGCAAGAAACACAGCCTTTAGTGGTGGTATTTGGGACATCTAAGAAAGATGACAAGCATTTAAAAGCAGGGAGCATTTAAAAGAGGAAGGAGCAAGGTGTCATGGGCAGTAACACCATAATCAAAATAAAGAGCAAAAATGGGAGAACGCAGGTCATATTTGGGAAGCAACGAATCATCTAGCTTGGCTAGAGGTTAGGGGCGAGAGATCATGGGACAAAGGGAAACCACAGTGGTTTAGTTCCTCTGATCTCCTCTGCATTTTCCAGCATTCAGGTTAGACAGCAGGGATTCAGGCTGTCTGTCAATGCTGCCTATAGGGCACACTTGAGATAAATATAAATATCAGCTATCGCCTGAGTTACATGGAAAGAGAAGGCCCACTCCAAAGAAGAGATGAAGAAAACAGCACTAATGACATTTGAAAGCACATGAAAAACATAATAAAAATTATACAATATGGATGCCAAGAAAGGTACGCTAATGAAAATGCCAGGTCAGGGGCCAGAGAAAACAGGCAAGCTTCCGCAACGGCTCCAGGCTTCCTTCTACATGTCTCTCTGCTGTCCCTGCTTGTATAAGAGCTCGGTATTTTTTGAGAAGCAGGCGACTGCTACCTTCTTACATTTGGCTCAGGCACAAATACAGGAAAGCGTCTCATGTGTCTTATGTTTTGTAAAATAAAAAATGGGGTGTTACCAGAGAATGTTATTTTAGGCTTGGTCTTTAGAACGATGCTGTAAGATGAAAAATGCTGCAAGAAAGAACATTATGATGTCCACAGTAATACAGTCTGATAACTTAATGGGCCGTGTCTCCTTGCTAGCGCAGAGCTAAAGTATGTCTGGTTATTCTTTCTAAATCTACCTCAAGCAATATACACAATAATC
The DNA here is from genome assembly GCA_004027875.1 of Aplodontia rufa. Taxonomy (NCBI): domain Eukaryota; kingdom Metazoa; phylum Chordata; class Mammalia; order Rodentia; family Aplodontiidae; genus Aplodontia; species Aplodontia rufa. The sequence goes on along the minus strand of PVKS010013991.1, from coordinate 6,595 downwards.
TGCTATAATACTCATATCACAAATGGGATAAAGAGGCATAGCTTTTTTAATGATTTGTTCAAGGTCACTAGATGAAGTGAGTTTCTTGTAATCAGAGTTCAACCCACAAATCCTTCCTGAGATATATGTGATTTTAGCTCGACGCTCTAATCTCTGTTTTGCTGTAAAACAATGTGAGATGTCGATTCCATGACTCAAGAAGCTCTTGATTACAGTTATCTGCTCTTACAAAGCAATTAATGGGTTTCAAAGCATTTTCACATTTACTATGGTCCTCTTTTTAATCCTGCGACAGGCACTGGGAGTCCTTCAGAGAAAGATTTTAAACCTTGGCTTGTCAACAGGTCACAGTATGCACAACAGAGAATCAAATCCTGAATAAGCCCAGGCTTTGGATTCATGTGTTGTGACTCCAAGTCCAGCACTCCTAAAACTACAACCTGATACTTCTTTTCTCTGTCAAAAGTATCTGTGCTGTGAACAATGACTCAGAAAGATAATAGACATTGAGAAATGAAACTTTTTACTCAAAGAAAAAATCAGTTTTGACTATGGCACTAATTTTTTCCTACTTTATAAATGGAAATGAAAGTTTAAAAATTTATGATGCTGGTAAAATGAATTTGAAATCCGCTTTGACTAATAATGTGACATTCTAAAGAATGTGAAATAAGTGAGAAACACATGGAATTAATTTAACAAAATCTCAGTTCATGTGATACAGTTTAGAATGAATGATGACTACTATGATTTTAAATACATTGAAAGATTATTGTGAATATTAGGGAAGCCTATATTTTCCTATTTGTTTACCAGCAATTGAATTCTCTAGAAAGCATTACTTTATTCAGAGGAAAGCTTTTTATTAGGTTGACTTTACCTATCTTTTGATAAATGGAATAAAATGGCAAAGTAAAATTCTATACATTATAGTTGCATTTGTCTAATGTTGTGACAAGAGGATTAATATTAATTTTGAATTGTGGTTTCAGATTACCTTGTTTTCCTGGCACTCATTACCAAAGAAAATTGTATATTGATGTGTTCTTTCTTCTTTTCAGAATCTTAACCAACATCTCAAAGATAGTCAAAGCATTTATCTGTTTTATACTGATTTGTCTCTGGAACATGATACCCACTACTGTTTGGCAGTCTCTATAATCATTGTCAACTCTTCCAAAGCAAAGCCTACTGATGGGTCAGAGTTTTTGGATGTATGTTTGCTTCTAATTCTTTTTATTTGGTCAAATGACAGCTCTTGAGCATTTCCATTTTATCAAATATCTACACATTGTGTTCCAGATGATAGGCTTTCTACTTTAGAGGTTATATTTTTCACTCTTAAGATAACATTCCTTTTTCAGAACTCTTCATTATATTAGTGTTTCCTTTCTTTCCTTTTTCTGTTAAAAACAAATAAATGTAGACCATAAAAAGAACCTTATATAGTAAATTAATGAATCGTTGCCATCTATACTATAGCTTAATGAGCTGGCATGAGTTGGTGACCCCAAAGTTACGATGCTGTGAATCAGAGATGTACTAGCTAGAAATTGTGGGCCAGATATACAAGATAAAATTATAGTATGTGGGCAGAAAGTGAAATAGATCATATATTATTGAAATATTATCCATCATAAAGGTAAAAAATGAACTTAAAATTATGACATTCTACCCGGAAACACCTAGTTATTTGTGAATGGGTAAAGGGATCCATTTCACATCTAATGTCCACATCTTATCTTTCAAAACCAGTAGGAAAGCACTTAAGGTTTCCAGTTACTTAGTGTTTCTGTTCATACCTTATCTCTCCCTACAAAGAATAATCTAGACTACTGTGTTTCAGGAGGTTGAAACCAATGACTTTAGGATGAGAAATAATATCAGAGTATGTGGTGGTTTTTCACTCTAACCATATATTCATATGCAGAGCTGTTTTTTTTAAAAAACTACATATTCTCAGGCCCAACCTAAGACCAATTAAATAAAATCTTTCAAGTAGGACCCAGCGACTGTAGTTATTAATGGCTCTGAGGGAGATTTCTCTGTGCACTCAGGAGGGAAAGCCACAGGGAGGAGGTTACAAGGTTTGGAGTCAGGTGACTTAAGTTCAAAGTGACTACTATTAATATGAATAAGTCATTTAATTTTTCTCAGAACTAATTTTCATCTGTAAACCCGGTATCTAATTCTTTGTGTTATTTCAGGGACTAGATAAGGTAGTTCTTTTTTTTATTTTATTTTTTTTAGGAACACATGACATAAGATTATACAACATGATAATTATAAAAGCATGTAGTTTAACTTCTAATTCAGTCTTCAGTTTTTTCCCCTTTCCCTCTCTTCCACCTATCTCATTTTTTTTACATATGTGGCAATAGGATATATATTGACATACTTATAAAAGTTTGGAGTGTACCTTGTTTTAACTCAATTCCCACTATTTCCCCTTCCCCATCCTTCCCCTTCATAGATAAATTAGTTCTTGATTATATTAATGATGGTAACAATAATAATAACAACAATAATAATTAATAGTGGTAGTAAAAAATTCCTTTACTGATGTTTCAACTAAAGATATCTATTTCCCATGAATCAAAAAAAAAAAAATCTAACACTGCAAACCAGTCCTTTCTACTCTTCTTAGCTTCTTTCCCACATCATATCCACTAGAAATAAGGGCAAAGAATAATATTTTCAAAGACAAAGCTCACATCTCTGTTGTATGTCTGCCAGAATTTTGGGGGGTAATGAGTCATAGTCATGACCACTTCTTAAAAATAATGCCAAAGATTGTGTCCTACTGATGGTTAACAAGCAGCATTTTTGTCCAATGATCTATAAATGTTTTTGATCACATATGTTTTTGATCACATGTAAGTGTTTTTGATCACTTACATGGAATTATAGATCAACATTGCCATCGGACGAAAAATTAAGAATATTTATAAATTACTGCTATGTTTCAGCTTTCTTATGATATCTGTTTTGGGGGGCATCAATAAAATATTTTTGATTACATCTAAATATCGAGATAGTGTTGAATATCATATTGTAGCATTTAACATTATTATTCTGGCATCTATGTTCAAAATTTTAGATTTTAAAAATGCTGCACTATAGAAGCATTGTGTAATTCATGAATACTCTAGTTGTTTTCTCCACTATGTTGTTAGGGAGTTTCATCAGAACCAAATGTCTGTGGAGATCACATGATCCAACTGGATATTCCACTGAGCATTTAATAAAAGGTGTTTACAGCTAAAGCTGTGGAGGTACTTGTCACAAGAGGTTCATTGTAATCCATCTTATATCTGACAAAAGGCACATAATAATCTTTTATTGCTTTTTATGCTTTGAGGGCTTTAATTTTTCTAAAGCCAAACAAGGTCTTTTCTCATCACTTTTACCTGACCCTTAATGTGCCAAAAGATATTTGTGAATAGCAACTTCCACACTTTCTGAAATAAATGCTGCGACAAGCTACTGCCAACACCTCAAGGCAAAGCTGGCAACTTATTAACCATGACTTTATGAGGCATCACGAATTCCATCTTGAGGAAGGCAAATAAAATCCTTACATCTAGCACTGCCTTTTTCTTTTATTTATTTTTTATTAGATGGATATAGAGTTACAATTGAGGGGGAAACATTACCAAACATTCAAGAACCAATGTAGATATACTTAGTTATCCAGAGCTAATACCATATCATGGATGCCCAGATTAGGTTCCCCCTGTTGCTGTTTCCCCCAGAAGACCCCTGAGTTAAATGGGTATCTCTGCCTTTTTCTTAATACTTCACAGCTGCCACCCAAAAATTACCTCTCCTGAAGCTTCTAGGTATGACCATCAATGAAAGAGAAATAAAATGCAGACAAAAAGTGGTTACAGAAGTTACGTTTTCTATGGATTGGAAATGCAGGTGTTAGGAGCATCGGTGACATTCTCCCTCTGTCATGTGTCAAGCTTGCTATGCATGAAAGACAGTGCCATGAACGGTCGTTTGACAGATGTCTCAGTGTCAGCCTGAGGACCAGCATCCATGCTGGGGAATTTATTTTCCTACAGACTGTTGGTTGTATCAATTCATTAATACATTCATGTGTTTAACAACTAAATTGAACACCTACTATGTGTCAGGCAATGATCTAGGTAATAAGGATATAGTAGAAAACAAAACATTATAACTCTCTGGCCTCTGTGGAACTTTGTTGTAGTGAAAGACAGACAAAAAAAAAAAATATATATATATATATATTTTATATATATATATATATATATATATATATATATATATATAATGTCCCAGTGATTACAAATGTGGAAAAAAAGTAGAATTAAGCACTGCCAGAATAGGGTTGTTATTTTACATAGGTCAAATAGTTTATAAACATATACATGTATGTGCATATGTGTGTATGAATATGATATATATATTTACATCTGAAATATGCATAAAGTGTATAGTTAATGTGAAATATGCAAATACTTACATATTTATATGTGTGTGTATGCACAGACACACATTTTCCTGTCCTCTGTATTTCCCACTCCACATGACTTTCCAGAGCCCTGCCACTTCTCATCAACAGAATGTGCTCATGTTCCTCCTCATTGAAAAGTGCTAGATCTTGACCTGATTGCTTTGACTAAAGAATAAAGCAGAATTGTTCCCGTGTGACTTCTGCAGCTAGGCCCTGGAACTGATACTACACGTGTCTCACTCAGAAGAGTCACACAGCTACTGTGCTATAAAGTGGTATAGGAAACACGGAGAGCCTCACCCACATGGAGAGGAGCAGATGCCCCAAGCTCATAGCCCCATCTGAGCTCAGCCCAGCTCTCTAATTGCCAGTCACGGGAACAATCAATTTTTGAAAGCATATTCTCCAACTCTCCTTTGAGCTGCCCCAACTGAGGTCATTTGGAGAAAAGACAAGCCTCCCCTACTCATCCTGGCCCAAACTGCAAATCAATCACTGTCATGATTTTAATCCACTAAATTTTAAGATGGCTTTCTACACAAAAACATACAATGAGGGCAGTGCATTCACATATGAATAACTGATTCGTTTAAAACTGTATAGTGCATGTCCCCTCCAATTTATCAGGATGAGATGAAAAATAAAACAACTCCAAACCAACTTGGTAGGGTATATTGCAAATGGGGTCACTAAGTTTACCCCTTTGCTACTGAGGGCTCCAGCATGGACCGTACTTTAGTTAGATCCTGTCCTTATGTGTCACTGTCTGACTAGACTCTGAAAGAGGGTCTGGACATTTTCTCTGAATTTCTTCGAATTCTATGTCCAGGTTTATCGAGTGAGACCTGAACCTAAGGCCTATTGTGGATTGAGGCTCTGCAAGTTACAGATGTCTAACTTTGTACAGGTCATTGAACTAAGAGTCTTTTTGTTTGTGGGTAAAGGTGTGTATGTGTATGCATGTGTGCATGCTTGTATAAATGCTGTCTTTAACACAGGGTTGTTGTAATAAGAGTAAAGTTTAGCAATTTTTTTTTAAGAGAGAGGGACAGTGAGAGAGACAGAGAAAGAGAGAAACAACTTTATTTAGTTTTTCACATGGCCTTAGTTGCTCCAACACTCAGTTGTATACATGATGCTGGGGTTTGAACCCGGGTCCTCGTGCTTGCCAAGCAAGCGCCGAAACCGCTGAGCCACCACTCTAACCCCAGTTTAATAACACGTAACACTTACTTTTTTTTAAAAGTGCATAGCATGTGGTAGGCATTGTACTATGTAACCCAACTACCTTGGCCCTCAGGAACTGTATTTCAAACATTCCTTGTGTCAAACAAACCTTCAGTGTCTGATCCATTGTATGTGCAATCCTGTGGTTCCATTGATTTGCACAAGGCAGAAACATGGATACTGAGCTTAGTGTTTGCAACCTTCTCTTTCATTACTAAATCCTCTGAAAACTCATTCAGCAGATTCTCTTACTTACTTACTAAAAATCTTAGATTTCATCAACTTCTTGCCATCTCCATTACAATACTGGTAGTCCAGAGGCAACATCATTGCTCACCTAAATTATCACAACATATGTATTGGTTTTCTTTTCTTTACTTCTCTTCCTTTTTGCATACCTGTTTCTCTAAAACACAGGTAACTCCCCTACACTACAGCAAGAGCATACTTTATAAAACGAATATCTATGTCACTTTCCTACCCTTTTACTTGAGATCCTTCAGTGGGTTCTCACTATTTTCAGTAAGATAAAGAGAAGAATATTTACATACTTTATAAGTAGGATGGTTATAAGTCTTGGATTGCCTAAGAAAGTCCCTACATGTTTGTTGTAATTCCCAATTTATTTGCATATGTGACTATTATTAGTATCATCTTTCACTTTCAAAAGTATACAGGTTTGGATTGGAGGAGGCAATGTCCACCGAAGCTCTGTCTGACAAAGTCCAGACTTGGGGATGGGCTAGGCAAGGCCAGCCCTGGAGATTGCCAAAACCATCCCTTCTAGAAATTGGCTGTGTTTTAGTAATTATATGTACTATGAATTTACTTAAAGTGGAAACTTTCTGATTGTTATAAGAGTTGCATTACTCAAACTACTGT
>PVKS010013990.1:0-49395 GCA_004027875.1 Aplodontia rufa | reverse complement strand
AAAAAGACTTAAGAGTCATTAGAGTAGATAGAGCCATGACATTGTATAAGATGCCCTCAGAAAGTTGACATAGAAGCAGAACAAAGGATGACCAAGGACCAAGCTTTAGGGAACACCATTGCTAATGGTATGGAAAAGAAAAGGAACCACAAAAGAAAGGTTTGGAGAATTTGGAAGATATATTTAGGTTCTCCCCAATTTATTTCTATTTCTATCCAATTTATGGGTAAGGAGGAACTAGTGAAGGCTTCCTCCTACTTTTGAACAATTTACACAGCTTTTGAACGAAAGCCCTAAGCTAGAAGCTTCCTGATGCTTATCCTGCAGTACATTATGCTCTCTTTCAAGAATTTATATCAAGAGGCTGGAGCGGTGGCTCAGCGGTTTCGGCGCTTGCCTGGCAAGCACGAGGACCCGGGTTCAAACCCCAGCACCACGTACACAACTGAGTGTTGGAGCAACTAAGGCCATGTAAAAAACTAAATAAAGTTGTTTCTCTCTTTCTCAGTCTCTCTCACTGTCCCTAAAAAAAAAAAAAAAAAAAAAATTTATAAAAAAAAAAGAATTTATATCAAGGATTATCTTAACACTGAATTGTTTCAGCTGGAATGTTGTGTTATAAAGCAATTTATAGAATTTTTAGCAGCAGAAATTAAGGAAATGAAGGAACCAGATTAACCTTATAAACCCCAAATTTTTATTTCTGAGAATTTTTTTTTTTAGAGAGAGAGGGGTAGTGTGAGAGAAAGACAGAATCAAATTTTATTTAGTTTTAAATGTGGTCTTTGTTGCTCAGATACTTTGTTGTGTACATGGTGCTGGGGTTTGAACCAGCGTCATGTCCATGCCAGGCAAGCGCTGGAACCACTGAGCCACCACTCCAGCCCTCTGAGAATGTTTTTTTTTGGTCGTCAAAGCAAGTTTTTTTGGTGAATGCTGATGGCAAACATTATCCATGAGAGACCAGATGGGGAAAAGTGTTTTGACAAGGGAATCTAGGAAACTTCCAGGGCCACAGACAATTGTCACTCAGGGCAAGGCACAGGCTCAGGGGATAGCAGGCATGTTCTCAGCCATTCAGCACCATCCGGACAAGCTCTTCATAGTTGATACAACCATTGCTGTCCTCATGCCCTGCCACCAACATCTCCACTTCTTCCTCTGTCATCTTCTCACCCAGTGTGACAAGGACATGACGGATTTCAGCACCCATAACAGTACCATTCCCTTCCTTGTCAAACACCCGAAGACCTTCAACATAATCCTCATAGGTTCCCTGGTCTTTGTTCTTGACCACAGTCTGCAGCATAGGCAAGAAGTGCTCAAAGTCCAGCACCTTTACATTCATCTCATCACTCTTGGGGTTTCCCAGGACCTTGAGAACCTCCGCATTGGTGGGGTTCTGGCCCAGAGCCCTCATCACATCCCCACACTGGCTGTACAGGATCTTGCCATCACCTGTTCGGTCAAACAGCTGGAAGGCCTCCTTGAATTCTGCGGTCTGATCCTCTGTGAAGTCACACATCTTGACTGCTCAGCTCTGCGGGACCTTTTCCTAAAGTCTCTGAGAATGTTTTCAATGAAGCTGATGTAGGTGCCTTGAATTAGGTTGGAGATCATAAGCTAGAACTTGCATATTTTTATGTATATTAATGTTTATATCATAATTATATTTACATTTTTATTACATGATTACATTCTATGTTATATACTATATTTAAGCTTTTATACGTATTTCAGATCTGGGACAATGGGACAAATGAATTAAGACTTATTAATGTGAGTAATCTGATTTTGATGGGTGAGAATATTTGCTTGGAAAACTGTGTGTCTTCTCTTCAAGGTAAAAAGACTTATTCTTTTTCTTTTATTTTCTTTTCTTTTAAATACCAGTGTTGTCTTATTAGTGCTCAGTACATGTTCTTTTTTCAGGGGTCTGTGTTGGGGATCTAACTAACCCAGGGTGCTAGGCAAGTACTCTCTACCACTGAGCTACACTCTCAGCCTTGATAAGATGTTGTAGAATTGAATTGTAGAAATAGTAAGGTCCAATAAGAGTTTAAAAGAAAAAAATGTATAGGACAGATATGAGCATCCTTGAAGTCATAATAGTGGAAATCAATGGAATAAGAGTAATTGATGATGGAGAGAGTAGAAATAGGTATAGGAATAAAGTTCGTTAGGACTAGGAGGTTTTTTGCCTGTGTGTACAAATATTTGCAAGATACAAACATTTCAGTCAAGCTCTGACTCCTTCCCTGTAAAAGGTGTGTAATTTAGAAAATAAAATTGCCATTTCAGTAGTCTTAGGGATATTCTATATGGATGTACATCAAAGAATGTCATTGATCAGCTGTGGGGACTTTATGAGAGGGGACAAGTATTATAGAACCAGAAATCTAATCTTTGCTTCCATCTCACATGGTCTTTGTGTCTTTGTCTCAAACTCCACCTCTTTTATAAAGACACCAATCATTGGATTTAGGATCTGTCCTGTATCCAGGATAATTTCATTTCAGTATCACTAATTATGTCTACAAAGACCCTCTGTCCAAATAAGATCACATTTTGAGATTCCAGTAGGTATGAATTTTGGAGTGACACTATTTAACCCATTAGAAATGTAAGGGTTCATGAAGTTTTTTATAATGTTGGCTGTTTGTAAATATTAAGCAGTTGATCTGTATAGAATAGTGCTAAGTTGGCTGAATTCTTAAAAATAATTTTCAGGTAGTTTATACTTTCAGAACTCAAATTAAAATTTTATTTCTATAACATTACAAGTTAAAACAGCTTTCACTTCGTATACCTGTGTGAATAACATTTTATGGAAGATTAAGAGGGACTTGGGGTGTAGCTCAGTGGTAGAGGCCCCAGGTTCAGTTCCAATCACCAAAGGAAAAAAAAAAAAGAAAGATGATAGATATGTAACTTTGTATATAATTTTTCTTTTCCTTTCTTTTTTTCTTTTCTTTGCAGTGCTGGGGATTGCACCTAGGGGCGCTCTATCACTGAGCTATATCCCTACCAGTTTTTTTTTTTTTTTTAAGAGAGAAAGGGAGGGGCTATTAGGGAGCAAAGTTAGCTAAACCCAGAGGCTCAAGGGCTCTAATATTTTTCCTCATTTGTGGAGGCTAGAGCAAAACCCAGGCTTGGGTGAAAGGTTGTCAAATTCATGTATTAGACCTGGCAAAGGTGTAGCAACATATAATCTAGGGGAGCCATAGATAAGTGGAGGGAAGGGGGAGGGGAAAGGAGAATAGGGAAGGATTTAGGAAGACAATCAACAATGTAGCATACTCTTTACCCTGCTGCGAATCCAAATAATACTTATGCAGTTATTTAATTCTGGAATATTTGCAATCTAAACATTTATATTGCTTGTAAGGGCGAAATCCTGAAGAATCAAGAGACTGGGATGTGGATGATGTGGGGGTAATTCTGGTTTAGGAACAAATGCATATCATATTGTTATTTTATATGCATTTATGATTGTATAATAACTCAACTACTTAATTAAAAATTAATAAAAAGGGGCTGGAGCAGTGGCTCAGTGGTTATCGTGCCTGCCTGGCATGCTCAAGGACCTGTGTTCTAACCCCAGCACCACGTACACAATGAAGTGTTGGAGCAATGAAAGGCACATGAAAAACTAAATTAAATTGATTCTCTCTCTCTCTCTCTCTCTCTCTCTCTATATATATATATATATATATATATATACATATACATATATATATATATCCCTCTCTAAAAAAAATTAAAGGGAGAGAGGGGCTGGAGCGGTGGTGGCTCAGCAGTTGGGCTGCTTGCCTGGCATGCATGAGGACACGGATTCGAACCCCAGCACCATGTATACAACAAAGTGTCAGAGCAATGAAAGTCATTTGAAAAACTAAATAAAATTGATTCTCTCTCTCTCTCTCACTGTCCCTCTCTTTTATTTTTTTATTCATTAAATATGGACTTACAATTAGGAAGGAATCATTATCAAACAATCAAGAACAAACGTATAATCAATCAAAGAGCAAGCCAAGGCTGATGCCATTCCATGGTTTGCCCCCTTGGTTTCCCTATGGTTCTGTGTTTCCCCCAAAAGAACCCCTGTTTTAAATGGACTTCTCATGAAGGTCTGAGATCTCCTTCTGAGTTAATTCCTCCATACTCCCTCCCTCCAGTCTTCTAGATATCCTTCCTTCCTGACCCTTCCCTACGTCTCCAGGTATCCTAGGCAAGGTTCCCCCTGTTTGTGTAAAAATTCATACATGTTGAGGTTATTATTAGCCATCTAACATATTGTTTCTGGTTATGTTCTAGCTTCCACAAATGAGAGAAAACATTCGGCCCTTGAGTCTCTGAGATTGGGATATTTCACTTAGCATAATTCTTTCCATCTCCATCTATTTGGCTGCAAAAGCCATGATATCGTCTTCTCTAATGGCCAAGTAGTATTCCATTTTATATATGTACCAAAGTTTTTGAATCCACTCATCTAGTGAGGGGCATCTGAGTTGGTTCCATAATCTAGCTATAGTAAATTGAGCTGCAATAAACATTGATGAAGCCACATCTTTATAATATGCCAATTCTAACTCTTTTGGGAAAATATCCCAAAGTGGGATAGCTGGGTCATAAGGTGGTTCCAGCCCTAATTTTTTGAGGATTCTCCACACTTCATTCCTGAGTGGCTGTACCAGTTTGCAGTCCCACCAGAAATGTGGCAGTATTCATCTTTTCCCACAGCCCCTCCAGCATTTGTCATTGTTCGTGTTCTTCATTTTTGCCACTCTGACTGGAGTGAGGTGCAATGTCAGTGAAGTTTTGATTTGCATTTCTCTTATTGCTAATGATGTAGAGCATTTTGGCATATGTTTATGGGCTTTTTGGATTTCCTCTGGTGAGAAGTTTCTTTTTAGTTCCGTAGCCCACTTACTGATTGGATTATTTGTGATTTTGGAGTTTAGTTTTTTGAGTTCTTTGTATATTCTGGCTATTAGCCCTCTGTCTGAGGTGTAGTAGGCAAAGATTTTCTCCCATTCTGTAGGATCTCTCTTGACACTCTTGACTAAGTCTTTAGCTGTGCAAAAGCTTTTTAGTTTAATTGCATCTCATTCATTTATCCTTGACTTTACTGCTTGAGCCATGGGAGTCTTGTTAAGGAATGTGATGGCGACCCCTATGTCATGTTGATGTTGATCCTACTTCATTTTTAAGCAAATGCAAAGTTGCTGGTTTAATATGCAGATCTTTGAACCATTTTTTTTAATTACAGAGAGAGAGAGACAGACAGACAGACAATCAGACAGAATCAATTTTTTATTTAGTTTTTCACAAGGTCCATGTTGCTCCGACACTTAGTTGTGTATATAGGTGCTGGGTTTTGAACCCATGTACTTGCGCATGCTGGGCAAGCACTGCAACTGCCAAGCCACCGCTCCAGCCCCCTGTTTGAACCAGTTTGACTTAATTTTTGTGCAGGGTGAAAGGTAAGGATCCAATTTCACTTGTCTACACATGGCTGTCCAATTTGTTCAGCACCACTTGTTGAACAGGCTGTCTTTCTTTCACACTATGCTTTTGCCCCTTTTATCAAATATAAGATTGTTAAAGGTATGGGGGTCATCTCAGAATCCTCCGTTCTATTCCATTGGTCTTCAGTTCTGTTTTGAAACCAATACCATGCTGTTTTTGTTACTGTAGCCCTATTGTATAATTTCAGGCCAGGAATTGAGATATCACCTGTTTCCTCCTTCTTGCTGAGTAATGTTTTGGCTCTTCTGGGTCTTCTGTTATTCCATACGAGTTTGAGAATTGCTTTTTCTGCTTCCATGAAGAATGACATTGGTATCTTGATGGGGATTGCATTAAATCTATATAGGGCTTTGAGTAGAATGTCCATTTTGATTATATTAATTCTGACTAACCATGAACATGGAATATTTTTCCATCTACTCAGATCTTCTGCAGTTTCCTTTTTTAAAGTTCGATAGTTTTTGTTGTAGAGGTCCTTGATATCCTTTGTAAGATTTATGCCCAAGTATTTTATTTTTTTGGAGGAGATGGTGAATGGGAGAGATTTCCTGATTTCTTCTTCCACGGACTTGTTGCTGGAGTGGGGAGTAAAGGAAAGCTAGTGATTTATTGGTGTTGATCTTATAGCCAGCCACTTTGCTGAAATTGCTTATAAGCTCTAGAAGTCTTCTGGCTTTTGTTTCTCTGATGCTTCATTATGTACGTTGTGCTGGGGTTTGAACCCAGGTCTTTGCACATGCCAGGCAAGTGCTTGAACTACTGGGCCACTGTTCCAGCCCTCCTGAACACTTTTATTTTTTTTAATTTTTTTTCTTTTGATTCTTTCTGTCTCTCTCTCTCTCTGTCCCTAGAGAGGGACAGAGGGACAGTGAGAGAGGCAGAGAAAGAGAGAAACAACTTTATTTAGTTTTTTTTTTTTTTTTTTTTAAAGAGAGAGGGACAGTGAGAGAAACAGAGAAAGAGAGAAACAACTTTATTTAGTTTTTCACATGGCCTTAGTTGCTCCAACACTTAGTTGTGTACGTGGTGCTGGGGTTTGAACCCGGGTCCTCGTGCTTGCCAGGCAAGCTCTGAAACCGCTGAGCCACCGCTCCAGCCCCTCCCGAACACTTTTAATTTTGAGAAAGAGTCTTGGTAAGTTGCAAGGTTGATCTCTAACTTGTGATCCTCCTGCCTCAGCCTCCTGGGTTGCTGTGCAGCCATTGTGCATGGTGCACATAGTTTTGAAAAGGTTTTGGTTTGTGTTTGTTCTTTAATTTACTGGTGTCTGTTCTTTCCGTATTTTCATGTTGGGATAGTCAATAGATAATTTCTTTGAGTATAGTCTCACAGCCAGCCTCTGTGTGTGTGTGTGAGAGAGAATATATGTGTTTATTTATAATATATATTTGTTTATTTTAAAGAGAGACAATCAATTTTGTTTATTTTTTCATCTTGTTTTAGTTTCTCCAACACTTAGTTGTGTATGTGGTGCTGGGATTTGAACTTGGGTCATTGTGCCTGCCAGGTAAGTGCTCTTAACAGCTGAGCCACCACTCCAGCCATACACACACACACACACATACATGCATATATACACATGTGTATGTATTATATATATATATATATATGTATATATATTAAGTAAGGCATTTGCTTTATAGGCAGAGACTATAATATGGGATCTTCCGCTCATTAAAAAAATCAAGTGTTTTTGCTGGGCATGGTGGTGCCCACCTGTAATCCCAGCCTCTTGGTTGACTAAGGCAGGAGGAGCACAAGTTTGAGGCCAGCCTTAGCAATTTATCGAGGTACTGTCTCTAAATAAAAAAAATAAAAAGGACTGGGGTTGTAGCTCAGTTGTGAAATACCCTTGGATTCAATCCTCAGTAAAGAGGACAATCTCCAGTATTCCCCCAAGGAAAATAAAAGTGTTTTCATATTATAGTATCTCACTGATTCTTCATAGAAACATAATGAGTTTTTCTAGACAGTCTATAAAGGTTAAATAATTTGCATATATTCATACAGAGCTTAAATGGAATTATTACTTTTTTTAAAGAGAGATTGAGAGTGAGAGAGAAAAAGGGAGAATCAGTCTTATTTAGATTTTAATCTGGTTTTTGTTTCTCTGACACATAGTTGTGTATGTGGTGCTGGGGTTTGAATCTAGGTGTACATCAGGCAAGCACTCTACCAGTGAGCTCCCACTCCAGCCACCATTAGTAGAATTAAATGGAGCTTAAACTGATTTTCTGTCTTTAAATCAGGGACTTTCTCTTTTTTTTCCTATATAGGGACTGGGGGTGGTGCACATAGAGAGGAAAGGGGAGAGATAGGAGGAAAGGATTTTTCAAGTGAGTGGATAGTAAATAGTAGCAAAGGCACCAAAGTGATGAACAGTGATTGATTCTCAATTTGGCTGGAATATTGGAGCCAAAAGAGATTTGATTAAATAGTAAATGAAGATTATAGTAGAGCAGCTAAGACAGATTTTACCTTACCCTTCTTCCCTGCTCTGTTTTGCTCCTCTCTCCCTCCCCCTACTGTTTTGTTTGTTTGTTTTTGCTTTGGCACTACTGTGTGTCCAAGCTAGGTACTCACACAGGCCAGGCAAGCACTCTACCACCGAACTATATACCCCCAGTCCTACAGACAGATTGTTTTTCAGCTGTTTTTATAGACCTGTCATTTTTTATTGCATTTTCTCTTATCCTTTTTGCACTTTGTTTCTGGAGTTGAAATTCTTGGTACTTTGCTTGCCAGCTGTGAGAAAATCAGTACAAATAAGCAAGCCCCAAACAAAACAAAGTTTAAAAACCTATTACAAGAGATGATTTAATAGTGTTCCCATAGAACTTTGGCTATCAGGAAAGTGAACCTGTTTTTGAAAATATTTTTCTGTTACAAAATATGGTTGCTATTTTTTGATATAAGTGGACCCTTAATTATGGTTAAAAGCCATTTTTTCAATGGGCAAGCTGGTGCATGCCTGTAATCCCAGTGATTCTGGAGACTGAGGCAGAAGGATTGCAACTTTGTGGCCAGATTTAGTAATTTGGTGAGACCCTATCACAAAATAAAAAAAAAAAAAAATAAAAAGGACTAGGTAATAGCTAGCTCAGTGGTAGAGCACCTCTGGGTTCAATCCCTAGTCCTCTAAATCCCCAGTTTTTAACCTTCATTTATCAGCAGTGTCTTTTTTTAGAAAGTAAGAGACTGTGCACATTGTTCAGTATTAAAAGATCAATAGCTATAATCTCAGACAAAAATTGCTTTCTTAAGCTTCTTGAAATCAATGTTATGATTTTAACTATGATCAAAGTATGAAGAAGACATTCAAGCTTTGAGGCCTAGAGCATATTTTAATCTGCAGTCAGTAGCCACTTAATAAATCACACAAATTCACAGATAGCAATGAAACATCATATTAGTTTATTCACTCTTTTTTTTCTTTAAAGAGAAGGACAATGCAAGAGAAAGAGAGAATCAATTTTAATTTAGTTTTTCATGTGGCTTTTGTTGCTCCAACACTTCATTGTATATGTGGTGCTAGGGTTCAAACCCATGTCCTTGTGTATGCCAGGCGAGTGCCATAACTGCTGAGCCACTGCTCCAACCCAGTTTATTAACTCTTCAATGTTGATATGTCTCTTGGTGAACCATCACAGGTATATATAATAAAATGATAGTGTTTATAGAATTTCATGTTTTGTTAAAATGCTATTTTGAAATTATTAAAATGTTATATGTCCCTCAAGAAGTAATTTTTGTTTTATTGCTACTAGTGTATTTTTTTTTTTTAAGAGACTAAGAGGAAAAAGAATCAGTTTTGTTTATTTTTTCATCTGGCCTTTGTTTCTCCAACACTTAGTTGTGTATGTGGTGCTGGGGTTCCAACCAGGGTCCTCACACATGCCATTCTTAACTGCTGAGCCACTGCTCAATCCCTAGTGTATTGTTTATTTTGTTTTGCAGTCCTGGAGATTGTATCCATGGCCTTGTACATGTTAGGCAAGCAGTCCACCTCTGAGCTGCATCACCAACCTTTTTTATTTTTTTTTTGATACAGGGTGACACTAAATTGCAGTGACTATCTTGAAACTTGAGATCCTCCTGCCTCAGCCTTCCCAGTAGCTGGGATTACAGGCTTGTAATACCACCTGGCCTATTGTTTTTAAATTTTATTTTGTTACAAAATTCTCTTGCAATCTTGGAACTGAGGAGAATTGGGAGACTTTTTTTCTTCCGAAGTAAAAAAAAAAAAACAAAAAAACAGTTAAAACAAAGGGTAATTGTGTGTGCGTGTGTGTGTGTGTGTGTGTGTGTGTTACGAGGGATTGAACCCAGGTGTGCTTTCTACTGAGCTACATCTGTAGCCCTTTTGGTTTTTATTTGAGATAGGGTCATGCAACATATGATTTAGAATTTTTGCTTATATATTTTTCTTTTTTTGGTGTTGGTGATCAAATCAAGGTCTTGCTGTATGCTAAACCCATGCTGAGGCTACCAAGTGCTACACCTTTAGCCCCTGTGTGTGCGTGTTTTTCTATCTAGCTTTGACTCAACTGTTGTGGTTCTGTTGCACATTCCTGGTACATGTTCATCCATATTCCTTTGCATATTGGTTTAACTGACCTCCCTATTGCAAAACTCTTTTATATCTTACTTATTGTAGTAATACATATTTGTTACAGAAATTTCAGACATTACCAAAAGCTGCTGGCCCCTTAGCTATAGTAAAGTCTCTTCAGACTTTGTCATAATGAATTTGGTTCTAGGCACCTGCATAGAAAATGTCTAGTTATTTTATTTTTTAGTATAGGGGATTGCACACAGAGCTACTCAACCACTGAACTACATCCCTAGCCCTCTTTGTTTTTTATTTTAAGATTGTGTCTCATTAAATTGCTCAGGGTCTTGCTAAATTGCTGAGGCTGACTTTGAACTTGCAATCCTCCTGCCTCAGCCTCCTGAGTCACTGGGATTACAGTTATGCACCACCATGCCTGGCTGTAGTTCTTTTAATGAAATGTAATCCCAGTCCGCTCCAGAGTTGATAGTGGAAGGAAAACCTCCACATGGGAAGGATCTGCTTAACTCCCCCATTTTTTTTTTTTAAGAGAGAGAGGGAGGGAGGAGGAAGGGGGAGAATATCTATTTTATTTACTTTTTTATCTGGTCTTTGTTTCTCAGACACTTATGTATGTGGTACTTGAGTATGTGGTTCTGTGGTTTGAACTTGGGTCCTTGTGCATGCCAAGTGAGTGCAGAGCCATTGCTCCAGCCCCGTAACCACCAAATTTTAGTTTTTCCATTTCTCCACTCATCTCATGAAGTGCCGCTTTTTCTTAACTTCTCACTCAACTGTCATCCCCTACCAAATAATTTTTCTCTTTATTTTCTGGGACAGCTGAAATGAGACTGAAACATGAATTAACAGTCTTATCAGCTAGTCAGGAGGCTGAGGCAGGAGGGGGAAGTAAGTTTCAGGGCAGTCTGGGTAACTTAGTAAGATCCTGTCTCAAAAAGAATTTTTATCTGTCTTTCTGTCTGTCTGTCTGTCTATCTATCCATCCCTCCCTCCCTGAGTATCTGGGATAACAGGTGTGTACCACCATATCCAGCTTCCACATCAGGGCTAGGCAGATAATTCATTCGTTTTAGATCTAAGATCCCTTCCCTGGTTCTCATATTTTGCCTAAGTATCGGTTTCTTTTCTGTATGATTGATATCATTATTGCCTAGGAGATATTCCATTCCTTACCTTTAAACATCAGCACCAACTGGTCTGCAATATTAGAAGTCTGCACAAGAAAGGATACACACATAGTGGTGTGGGATGTGACATCTTTGTTTTTGTACCGATTTGCCACCCCTGGTCCTAGCATTGACTAAACATTGATTTTACTTAGAAACATGGTCATAACATTCATGCATGTATCAAAACACGGCCAAATAAGCATCATCCTTTCTGTTATTTTAAAAGAAAAATAAATTCTGTGAAACTATGTGCTTATATTTATTTTTGACACATTATAATCTTTCCTGTTTGATTTTCATCTGAATAAATAATGATACCATTTTTCTTTCTCTATAAGTGTGAATGTGAGTTGAAGCAGTTTCTAAAAAACAATGGTATGAGTCCAAAAACATCTAGATTCTGGACTGTTTTAATTTGTACAGTTGAGTTGTATGATTTCTGAAAGCTGTCCTATCATTTTCACTTTACTCACTTGTATAACATGTCTGTTTTTTCCCTACTAATGATTAAACCAAATAGTTACCAAAGCACCTATTTCAAAAACCAAAACAAAGCAGTCTTTTCTTCCATGTGTGTATTACATAGAAGCTCACTCTAGGGACTGTTTAAAATAAATAATTTTAAAGAAATGGTATGGTGAAATCACTGTGTTTACCAAGGGTTGTTTGTGCTTGTGGGTCATGAGGTTTGAAGCTATTGAAGAAATTGTTACAAGAATCAAGGATATTATGTGAGTAGTTGATAATTGGCAAATAAGCCTCAGCTACAGTGAACTACTTGCATTTTCCTTAAGAGTCAAAATTGCTCCCCTTGATTTTTCAAGTAACAGTCCCTTGTTTATTTTTTATTTATTTTTTTAAGAGAGAGAGAGAGGGAGAGAGGGAGAAAGAAAGAACTTTATTTATTTATTCATCTGGACTTCGTTTCTCCCCCACTTAGTTGCATATGTGGTTCTGGGGTTTGAACCTGGGCCCTTGCACATGCCAGGCAAGTGTTCCAACCCCTGAGCCACTGATGCAGCCCCTGTGCAATCTGACTTTAAAACAACTGGCAGATTTCCATATATTGATATTTTATATAGTGACATTGATTATTATTAGCTAAAAGTATTTTGTCATTTTAATATATAATGTTCATGTAATAACTTTGTGAGTGAATCTTTTATGATGAGATTTTGGTTATTTCCAAATTTCTGTAGTTGTAAATGGTACTATAACGAATCTTAGGTAAATTTGTAATTCATCCTTAATTTTTTTTGGATAAGTAGATAAAGAGATAAGTAGTAAAGATAAAGAGAGAAGTAGTAAAGTAACAAGTATGAAACGGAGCCAGCTGGTCTGGGTTTGATTCCTGGTTTTGTCTCTTAGTAGTTTGACGTGAGACAAATTACTTAATTTTTCTTAGTTTCTGCATCTATAAAATGAGTTAATAGTAGCTTTATTAGTATCAATTAGTTGATTAATAATCAATAATTGATTAATAATAGTTTTTGCTTCATAGAATTGTGATTATATGAGCAAATTCTTATAAAGTGTTTGGCATAGAATTAACGTATAAATTTTAATTCCTAGAAGTGGAATTCCTGAGTCAAAGATGATTTATGTTATATAGGCATATATTAATTTTTTTCTCTGGTAAGAAATGCCTGTTCCACTCACTGATGAGACTTTTATATAGTTGTCATCTTTTCCCTGATCCTTTGTACCTCTCTGAGTACTTTATTACAGTGTCAATTAGTAAGTACCATAATTTGAAGAGAGCAACTTGTTTGGGAACTTGACATATCAACGTGTTTACTCCTTTCAACTAATATTCTCTCATTCCAGTCATTTAAAATATAGATTTAAATTGGGCGTGGTGGTGTATGCCTGTAATCTCAGCTGTTTAGGAGGCTGAGGTAGGAGAATCACAGATTGAAGGCCAACCTGGGCAATGGCAAGATCCTGTCTCAAAAAATGAAATGAAATGAAATGAAAAATAAAATATAAAAAATAAAATAATTAAATATAAAATAACATAGCCTGGGGATGTAGCTCCGTGGTAGTGTGCCTGTGAGTTCAACCCCTGGTACTACAGATTAAAAAAAAAAAGAAAGAATTTAAGAACTTGAAATGGAAGATACTTGTTTAAAGAAAAAGTACAAAACATCTGCTTATAGTTAATGACATTTGGTTGTGGGTGCAAATGCATCCTTTATTTTTCCCAGTTTAAACTAACCCAAGTAACACTCTAGAGAAATCAAGTGTCGGAACAAACGTGGAAAATAATAGTAAGAAAATGAATTTGCAGTGGAAAGTAGCAGTTCGGACTGGAGTAAATTTTATAGACACTTTACATAATTGTCCCACACAGCCTTCTAGGGAATTTGAAAAGAATGCTACTTGTTTTCCTTTCTTTCTTTTTTTCTTCTTTAAAGAGAGAGGGACAGTGAGAGAGAGAAAGAATCAAAAAAATTTTTTTAAGAAAGAGGGACAGTGAGAGAGAGAGAAAGACAGAATCAACTATATTTAGTTTTTCATGTGGCTTTTGTTGCTCCAACACTTCGTTGTGTACATGGTGTTGGGATTTGAACCTGTGTACTCCCACATGCCAGGCAAATGCCGTAACCACTGAGCCGCTGCTCTAGCCTCACTTGTTTTCCTTTCAGGACAGATGTTTTACCAAATAACTTTAGCCTGAGTAAACCAAAATCCATTCAAGATTAGAGTTAGTAAAGCTCTTTTTTTTTCTTTTCTTTTTTTCTGGAAACGAGAAGGAACAACAGAATAACATTTAATTTATGGCAGTGCAAAACTGAATTTTGAAAATACAAATTAACTATTACCAAAAAGTTATATTATGCCAGTCTTCCCCACCCCAATTCTAAGTCATTATTTAGATAATGTGTTTGAGTAATTTTACTGTAGAAAAATGAAGAAAATTTGAAGAGTAAAGCAGTTGATAAAGATATTATAATATGAATTAGGAGAAGATTGTATGATAAGAGTCTGACTTTAAATGTGTGAAAGATGGTTGCATTTTCTCATACGTAAGCTTTAGGGGAACCTCACATATCCAGATCATAACAGATAGGTAATAACTTAGGGTTATTGAAATAAAAATAATGTAGATTTAATTTCATTAGCATATTGTGGGCAGTAAAGCATACTAATTAAAAAAGGCATATGTACTTTAAAATTCTTTATATAACTGGTAAAGCTGATCTAACTAGCTTTTGTCAAGCAGGAGAACTCAGACTGTCCAAATCAGAGACAAATGATGTAGATAATTTATCTAAAAAACTATAAATATTCCTAGTAATTAAATAGCTATTTGAACACATGGAGTGAATTTAGTGTGATTCAGACATTAGTAGGGCTAAAAGCAGTAAATGCTAATAAGATCACTTGCCTTTGGATTTGGAATTATTTATTATTAAAAGGCTTCAGTAAAAGTTATTATGTATTTGTTGCCTTTGTATTTCTTGTTATGATAGTAGCTTTGTATATTCATTCCAAATATGATAATCTTAGAATAAAACAAATTAATGTTTTAAAAATTAGGTTTATTGGGGCTGGAGCGGTGCTCAGTGGTTATGGTGCTTGTCTGGCATGCGTGAGTATGCGAGTTCAAACCCCAGTACCACGCACACAATAAAGTCTCAGAGCAGTGAAAGCCACATGAAAAACTAAATCAAATTGATTTTGTCTTTCTCTCCCTCTCTCTGTGTCTCTCTCTGTCCCTCTCTCTCTCTCTTTTTAAT
Organism: Aplodontia rufa; assembly: GCA_004027875.1. NCBI lineage: Eukaryota > Metazoa > Chordata > Mammalia > Rodentia > Aplodontiidae > Aplodontia > Aplodontia rufa. The sequence goes on along the minus strand of PVKS010013990.1, from coordinate 34,378 downwards.
ATTAGGTTTATTTTGTTGTTCCTTTAATGGTTACGTTTTGGTGTTAAAAGTATTGATGCTTTAGATAAGGTATGGCTATTATTGATATAACATTTTTACCCTGTTGAGGAAATATTGTTTTGTAAGATCAAAAATATTTTCTGGGTAGTGGCTCGGCACTTAACGGCGCTTGCCTCGCATGCGCAAGTACACAGGTTCAAACCCCAGCACCCACAAACACAACTAAGTGTCAGAGCAGTGAAAGCCATGTGAAAAACTAAATAAAAATTGATTCTCTCTGTCTCTCTCTCACTGTCCTCTCTTTAAAAAAAAAAAAAAAAAAATATATATATTTTCAAATTATTTGAAATTATCTTGCAAAAAAATAAAAATTCCCTAGGGTTAAGGTATTGTGGCGACAGTATACTAGTATATTTTTTGAAATACAGTGTTTATCAGACCTTTATGTCCAGATATAAGGTTCTTCTTTCTCCTTTTTTTTTTTTTTTTGGTTGTATTCTAATGACAAGGTTTTGGGTTTGTGTGTTCTTATGGTACTGGAAATTGAATCCAGGGCCTCATGTATGCTTGGCAAATGCTATACCAGCCCTGTTTTTACATTTTGACTGAAAACACCAAAAAGGAACATAAAGAACACGAGGAACCCAAATAGCTCACCAGTGAATCATGCCTAGTTTCCTTTTTATGTGGTTATTATTGCTGATGATTCACAGAATTCAATTTAATTCAACACTTGTTGAGAGCCTGCCACTGACAAGGTATTGAGCCAGTGCCAGACTGGTAGTGGTAGAAATGTCAAGGACAGTGTAACTTGATTTCATTAAGGTGTTCAACAAAGCATCTTATGATCCAGGGATGGCTAAGGTGGGCAGCTTGAATGGTATGAAAGTATTGAGAGACAGATTTGGAATGATTTCAGTCTTTCTAAATTTGCTAAGGATTGTTTTGTATTCTTGCATGCAGTCTGTCCTGGAGATTGTTCTGTGTTGCACTTGAGAAGGACATCTATTCTGTTGCTGTTGGGTATAATGTTCTCTATATATGCCTGTTAGGTCAATTTGGTGGTGTAGTAAGGTTCAAATTTGCTGTTTTCTTATTGATTTCGTACCTGGAAGATCTAATCATTATTGTAAGTAGTATGGCTGTTTTATCTGTTAACATCTGACAGTATTTGCTTTGTACTTAGGTGTTCTAATGCAGGGTACGTATATATTTATATCTTGACTGTTCAGTTTGCCCTTTTGTCATTATGTAATGACCTTTTGGTGATTTTTTAATTTCATCTTCTATCTAAGTAAGAATAGCTACTTTTGCTCTTTTTAAGTTAACATTTACATGGAGTATCTTTTTCTTTCCATCTCTCACTTTTAGCTGAAGTGTATCCCTTCTAGATAGCATATAATTGAAGCTTGTTTTATTTTAAAAAATCCATTCAGCCATCTACATATTTTGATTGATGAGTTTAATCCATTTACATTTAATGTGATTATTGATAGGTTAGTATTTACTGTTTCATTTTCTGCCTGTTTTGTAGTTTTTTTTTTTGTTCACTCTTGCATTTTATTTTGTAATTTGAGTTTCTGTAGTGATACACTTTGTTTTAAAAAATTCTTTTCTAGGGGTTGGAGTGGTGGCTCAGCGGTTACAGTGATTGCCCAGCATGTGCAAGTACGCGAGTTTAAACCCCAGCACCACATACACAACAAAGTCTTGGAGCAATGAAAGCCACATGAAAAACTAAAATAAAAATTGTTTCTCTCTTTCTCTCTCTCTCTGTCCCTCTCTCTTAAAAAAGAAAGAAAGAAAATTCTTTTCTGTATATTACAAGTGTTTTCCTCGTGGTTATCATGAGTCTTTTATAAAAATTCTTAGCAGTTACCTTAGTGTATTTCAAGCTGATAAAATCTTCAATCTCATACTAACTATGCTTTTACTCTTTCTGCCTCCCACTTTGTTATTAATGCCACTACTTCTATTTATATTGGTATCTACTAGCAAATTTTTGTGGCTATTGTTTTACTTCTAATACTTCTCTCCTTCAATTTTTAGGCTTGGATTAAAAGTCAGTTATGTGCCACAGTTGGAGTTTTGCATATTCTGAATTTGTCCATTTATTTACCTGTACTGGTGAGATTTATACTTTCATCTGCTGTGGTGTTTCTGGTTAATTTTTTTTTTTTAAAGGAGAGAGAAAGAATCAGTTTTTATTTATCTTTTTTTTTCATCTGGCCTTTGTTTCTCGGACATTTAGTTGTGTATATGGTGCTGGGGTTTAAACCCAGGTCCTTGCGCATGCCAGGCAAATGCTCCAACTGTTAAGTCACTGCTCCAGCCCCAATCTTCTTTCATTTTAACTTGGAGAAGTACCTTTAATATGTTTTGTAAGTCAGTTTTTTTGGTGACAAACTTGGTTTTTGATTGTCTGGGAAAGTCCTTTTGTCTTTTCATTTAAAAATATAGCTCTGGGGCTGGAGCAGTGGCTCTGTAGTTACTGTGCTTTCCTGGGGGTTCACACTGCGAGGAGGTGGGGGGGTTCGAACTCCAGCACCATACCTACAAGGAAATGTCAGAGCAATGAAAGCCACTTGAGAAAGTAAATAAAACTTTCTTTCTCTCTTTTTCACTGTCCCGCTCTCTTAAAAATTATATATATATGCATATATATCAGCTGTTTTATTTTCAGTTTGCAGTTTTTTTTCTCTTTTCTTTCGGCACTTTGATTTTCTTCTGTGTTTAGATAATTATATCCTGCTATCTGCTCGTCTGAAAATTTTCTGCCGAGAAATCCACCAATAGTTCATGTGTGTTCCCTTCTATATGATGAGTTACTGTTCGTTTATTGCTTTGAAAGTTCTGTTTAACTTGACAGTTCAATTATAATGTGTTTTGTTGTAGAACTTGTTAGAAGTTCTACCTATTTGGAGTTTTGGGCTTCATAAATCTGAAAGACCATGACCCTTTCTAGATTTTGGAATACTTCAGTGATCATTTCTTTAAATAAGCTTTCACTTCTTTCTCTTTGTCTTTTCCTTCTATGACCCCGTGATGCATATACTGGTTTACCTGATGGTATTGCCTATGTCCTTGTATATGTTCTTTATTCTTTTTCAGTGTGTTTTGTTTTCTCCTCTGTTTGGATAATTTTATATGACCTTGGTATTTGCTGAGTTTTCCGCTTGATTGGCGCTGCTGTCGAAGCACTCTCTTGATGTTTTCATTTCAATCATTTTATTTTTCAGCTTCAGGATTTCCATTTGGCTCTTTTATTATGGGTTCTATCTCTGTATTGAATGTAGCATTTTGTTTATCTTTTGTTTACTTGATTTATTTGTGTATCTTTCTACTTTTAAAATTTTACTTCATTGTTTTCATGTTTTTGTTTGTCTGTTTGTATTCTCTTATAGCTCACTAAGCTTTAAGGCAATTGTTTTGAATTCTTTTCTAGGCAGTTCATAAATCTCCCTTCCTTCCTTCTGCCATCAGTTCACTCACATAGGCTGTTGTGAATGCTAAATAAGCACATGCTCTATCCCTGAGTTACCCCCGCTCCAAGCCTTTGGTCTCTCTTTCTTTAGTGTCAGTACTGTAGCCTTATTTTTTCCTTTGTAGGGTCATGGTTTCTTGATTCTTTGTGATCTTGTTTTTGTATCTACATTTGAAGACACAATCACCTTTTCTATTCTTTACAGAATGACAGGTAATTCCGTTCACCAGATACTCAGGTTAAGTGATTCTGGGTAGGCTCCACTGCCAGGGTCTGTAGACAGGCCTACTACCAGGTCTATGGGGATGGGGAGGGGTGAGGGGGGACTGGGAGTGGAATGTAGGGCATGCTGGGATGTTTCAGCAGGCATATTTCATTTTTTCTTTCCCTCAGGGGAGAACTTGTGGACCAAAGGTACCTCTCAGCACTGTGCTGGGAAGGCTGCATTTTAGAGCTCTTCTAAAGATAAGGTTGGATGATTGTTGCGCCTGTTTTTCTGTGGGGAGATGATTGTGGGAACTTCCTATTTTGTCATTTTGCTGACATCATGTCTCTGCTTCTCAGATTTTCAATTTCTTGAAGTAGTTTTGAAAAAACATTTCTAGGAATTTGTCCTTTTCATCTAGATTTTCAAATTTATTGCCATAATAGTGTTCATAATTTACTTTTCAAAAAAATTTTATTTATTGTTTGGTTGTTTTTCCTCTACTTAGTTGTATATGTGGTGCTAGGGATTGAACCTGGGTCCTCACACATGCCAGGTAAGTGCTCTACTGCTGAGCCACTTCTCTAGCCCCTATAATGTACTTTTTAAATATTTTTAAAGTCAGTAGTTTCTGTAATGATTTCTGATTTTATGTATTATTACCTTTTTTCTCCTCTTGTTTTGTGTTACTGGAAGCTTATCAACTTTTTAACTTTTTTAGAAAGAGAGAGAGTGAGAGAGAGAGAGAGAGAAAGAGAAAATAAATTTTATTTATTTTTCGTCTGGTTTTTATTTTTTCTGACACTTAGTTGTGTATGTGGTACTGGAGTTCAAACCTGGGACCTCACTCATATAAGGCAAGAACCAAAACTGCGGAGCCACTGCTTCAGCCCTGGAGCTTATTAACGTAACAGCCAATTTTTAGGTTTATGTTTCTTCTCTGTTGTATGATTTTTTCTATTTCATTAATTTATTTTCTTGTCTTCATTTTGTTCTTTTGGGTTTAATCGGGTCTACGGTATACTTCTTTGAGGTTCATAAGATAAATTTTTAAATGACCAATTTTTAACATTTCTTTCTTTGTTATATATGCATTTAAGGCTATACATCTTCCTCTAAACACAGTCTAATCTGTGATACAGATGTTAGTTTAATAGTCCAGCTTATTAATATTAATTTGTCAATTAATATGTCTTTAAATGTAAAGAACTAATATTCCTTAAAATAGTCTCATTCTTTACGTAAATATTCCTCGTGCAAAACACATTTTCTCATGTAATTAAACATTTGTTGCAAACTTAAACACTTTTATGCTTTGAATTAAAATTTTAAAATTTCATTATTAGTGTACTTTTAAATTGTCTAAACACATTAAACAGGAAAAAAGTCATCATATATGTTAATGATTATTCCCACCCATTTTGTAGCATTTAATATTATGAATTTAACTGTTTCTAATTCTTACTTTAATATATTCCTACTCCTCTAATTTTCTACTTTTTTAGGTATAATTTAACCTGATAGAGTTATATTTTATTTTTATCTTTTCTAGGATTTAGTAATAGCACCAAACTCAAAGGTAAAAAGCATATAGTTTCAGACCAGCAAAGGATCACTGACCAGTTAAATTTTGGATTGGATATGAAAATTGATTTTCCAGTCTGTGATGATTCTTTGTTCTCTATGATAGTGGTCTGTTCAATACAGGTTTAATGTGTTATATTATGACATTTTTACATTCCTGTCTTTATCATATGAATTTGTTTTGGAAATTTGTGGTTTTTTTCTCAGAAATAAGACAGCTCTAAAATTTCATTCATCCAAACAATGTATTATTCTCTTGTATTGTTGTAATGGTTATATGCTATCTTCTGACATGATTAGAAACTCGTACCTGCAGCTCAGTAAAATTAACATGTTTATCTCAGATTTCTGGGATACGAGGTCCTAAATTTGCAGAGTAAGCTTACTTTTAGACAGTTTTATCTAATATGTTATCTTGGGACATGCTGCAGAATTTCTTTTAATGGATTATTGTGTGTGACTATCCATTTTAATAGTTGTGGGATGTACCTATATATGGTTACTAAGGGACAATCTCTGATACTGATTAGATTTTCTTGTTAATAGTGCTTCTTTTGGCCAGCATTTGTTTTACTACTGATTTTATTTACTTTCCTCTGCTTATTAAAACAAGTCAGGCACAGTGATGCATGCCAGTAATTCCAGGAACTTGGGAAGCTGATGCACAAAGATCCCTAGTTTGAGGCCAGCCTGGGCAATTTAGTACAACCCTGTCTCAAAATTAAAATTAAAAGGGCTGAAGATGTAGCTCAGGTAGACTGCCCTGGGTTATCAGTCCTCAGTACCACAAAAATAATACTATTAAATGGTAAAAATGGACACATTTCTATGTTTTATTTTAATTTCTTTGTTTTTGTGGTACTAGGGATTAAACCTAGGGTGCTTTACCACTGAGCTATACCCCTAGTCCTTTTTATATTTTTGTTTTGGGGCAAGGTCTTGCTAAGTTACTGAAACTGGCCTTGAACTCGTGATCCTCTTGCCTTAGCCTTCTGAGTAGCTGGGATTACAGAAATGCCCACTGTGACATTTCTATATTTTATAAATGAATACATACTCAAAACAAAAAAATCCATAAATCCATGTATAGTAATACTTTTCAACAGATTAAAAAACAAACTATTTGCCATTATTGTTTATACAGTATATTTTAACTTTTTGCTTTGAGTTCTTTTTATTAATATTTTTTATTAAGGAGTTGAGTTGTTATGAAATCATAAATGTATATAAAGTAACAATATGATATGCATTTGATCTTAAACCATAGTTACCTCATCACACCCACACCACAGTCTCTTGATTCCTCTATATTATGCCCCTAACAAATATAAATGTCCATATATATATGTATATATGTATGTATAAGATTGTGAATTTTCCAGAATTAAATGATTGCATATATATTATTTCACTTCTTAGCAGGGTAAAGAGTATGCTACATTGTAGATTATCTCCCTAGTAGATCCCTCCCTATCTTCCTTCTCTCTCCCATGATCTTGCCTATCCCCTCCCCCACTACATGTCTATAGTTCCCTTTGATCATCTGTTGCTATGCCGTTGGGTCCAGTACATGAGATTGACTATCTTTCACCCAAGCCTGGATTTAGCTTCAGCCTCCATAAATGAGGGAAAACATTTAACCCTTGACTCTCTGGGTTTGGCTAACTTCATTCAGCATGATTTCTTCCATTGCCATCCATTTACCTTCAAAGGTCGCAATATCATTGTTTCTAATAGGTGAGTACAGCTCCATTGTATGCAAGAGCTTTTGGATTCATTCATCCAGTTAGGTGCATCTGGGTTGATTCCATAATTTGGCTATTGTAAATTCAGCTGCTATGAATATTGATTTTGCTACGTCAATGTAATGTGCTGATTCTAACTCCTCTGGGAAAATACACAGAAGAGGGATAGCTGATTTGTATGGTGGATCAATCCCTAAAATTTTGAGGATTCTCCACTCTGCTTTCCAGAGCAGCTGTGCCAGTCTGCAGTTCCACCAACAGTGTGCTAATGTTCCTATCTTCCCACAACCCCTCCAGAATTTGTTACTGTTTATATTCTTCATCTTTGCCCATCTGATTGGAGTGAGGTGAAATCTTAATGTTGCTTTGATTTGCATTTCTCGGATTACTAGTGAGTTAGATCACTTTCTTCTGTATTCATTGGCTTGCTTGATATCCTCTCTTGAGAAGTTTCTGTTAAGCTCTGTGGCCCATTTATTGATTAGTGGTATTATTAGTGTTTTTTATTTATTTTAAAGAGAGGAACAGTGAGAGAGAGAGAATCAATTTTGTTTAGTTTTTCATGTGGCTTTCATTGCTCCAAGACTTTGTTGTGTATGTGGTGCTGGGGTTTGAACGTGAGTCCTCGTGCATGCCAGGCAAGCACTATAACCACTGAGCCACTGCTCCAGTCCCAGGGTTGTTAGTGTTTTTGATGTTAAGATTTTTGACTAAGTTTTGGATATTAGTCCTCTGTCAGAAGAATTACAGGGCATGATTATCTCCCATACTGTGGGTTCTCTTTTGACAGTTTTGACCAGTTCCTTGGCTAAGCAAAAGCTTTTTAATTTAATGGCATCTCATTCATTAATTCTTGACTTTCATTCTTTTGCTTTAGGAGTCTTCTTAAGGGAAGTCATTGCTAACTCCCATATGCTGGAGTGTTGCTCCTAATTTTTCTTCTAGCATTTTTATGGTAGCTAATTTAATTCCTGATTCCTTGATCCATTTTGATTTTACTTTTGTGTAATGTGAGAGATATGGATCTAATTTCAACTTACTACACATGACTGTCCTCCAGTTTGTCCAGCATTGTTTGTTGAATAGGCTGTCACTTCTCCATGATATATTTTGACCTTTGTCAAGTATAAGATGTTTAAAGATTTGTGGGTTTGTCTCAGAGTCTGCTATTCTATTCTATTGGTTTTCATTCCTATTTTGATACCAGTACCGTGTAGTTTTTGTTACTACAGCTCTATAGTATAATTTTAGATCTGGTATTGTGAAACTACCTGTTTTGTCTTTCTTGCTTAATAATGTTTTGGCTATTCTGGGTTTCTTGTTATTCCAAATGAATTTGAGAATTGCTTTTTCTGTGTAAAGAGTGACATTAGTATTTTGATGGGGATTGCATTGAATCTGCATAATGCTGTTGACAGAATGGTTATTTTAATTATATTCTGCCTAACCAAGAACATGGAATGTTTTTCCATCTTCTCAGGTCTTCTTCAATTTTTGTCTTCAATGTTCAATAAGTTTAATTGTAGAGGTGTTTTACTTCCCTTGTTAGATTAATTCCCAAGTATTTTATTCTTTTTGAGGATATTGTGAATGGGACCGATTTCCTGATTTCTTCTGCCCTATTATCGTTAGTGTACAGGAAGGCTATTGAATTATGGATGTTGATCTTGTGTCCTGCTACTTTGCTAAATCTGTTTATAAGCTCAAGCAGTTTTCTGGTGGAGTGTTTTGGATCTCCCAGATATAGAATCACGTCATGAGCAAAAAAGGATAGTTTAACTTTCTCTCTTCCTATTCTTATCCCTTTGATTTCCATCCCTTTGATTTCCTTCTCTTGCCTGATTGCTGGTTTCAAGGACTATACTGAATAAAAGTGGTGAGCGTGGATAGCCTTGTCTTGTTCTCAAGTTTAATGGAAATGTTTTCAGCTTTCTCCATTTAGTATTATACTAGCTGAGGGTTTGTCATATATGGCCTTAACAAAGTTAAGATAAAATCCTTTGATCCCTATTTTCTCTAGAGTTTTGAGCATGGAAGGGTATTGGATTTTATTGAAGGCCTTTTCTGCATCAATTGAGATGATCATATGGTTTTTGTCCTTAATTCTGTTTAAGTGATGAATCACATTTTTTGATTCGCAAATGTTGAACCAGCCTTACATACCTGGAATAAAGCCCACTTGATTGTGATGAATTTATCTTCCTGATGTGTTTTTGAATGTGGTTTGCTAGAACTTTATTAAGGGTTTTTTGCGTAGATGTTCATCAGGGATATTGATCTGTTATTTTCTTTTTTTGATGCATCTTTATTGGATTTTGGTATCAGAGTTATGGGTGCCTCATAAAAAGTGTTTGGGAGAGTTCTCTCCTTTTCTATTTATTGAAATAGCTTAATAAGGAGAGATGTTAGCTCCTCCTCATAGATGTGGTAAAACTCATCAGGGAATCCATCTGGTCCTGGGCTTTTCTTCTTTGGAGGGCTTTTAATTGTGTATGGATTTCAGTACGTTGAGACCATTCACATTCAGTATTAGGGTAGTTATGTGGTTGTGGTTCATAGTCATCGTTATTTATTAGTGAGTTGTCTGCTTTCTTGGTTGTCTTTTCATAGCGTGCACTTGTATTGAATTTCCTCTGTGGGTTTTGAGGAGTATTTGCTTCTTCTATCAGGAGTTTATCTTTGAAGTTTCTCTGTAATGCTGGTTTTCTGTTCATGAATGCTGCCTGCTTGATCTTATCATGAAATGTTTTTATTTGCCCATAGAATTTGAAGCTGAGTTTTGCTGGTATAGTATTCTTGGCTGCATGTTGTGGTCATTCAGACATTGAAAGCTCTCCTTCCATGATCATCTTGCTTCTAGAGTCCGAGCTGAAAAGTCAGAGGTAATCCTTATTGATTTTCCTCTGAATGTGATTTGTCATTTCTTCCTTGCAGCTTTTAATGTTTTTTCCTTGATTTCCCTAGTACACATTTTGAATATGATGTGTCTTGGTGAACTTATCATTTGACTAGAACTTTTGGGGTTCTGTATGCTTCCTGGATGAGCATTTCTTACTCCATTCTGATATGGGAATTTTTTTCTTTTAACTATTGTGTTGAGAATGTTCTATATTTGTGCTTAAGTTTCTTCCTGTATCCCAATTTCTCTCAGATTTTTTTTCCTGATTTTATCCCAGACATTTTGACAATTCTGTTTGTGTTCTGTGAGTTTTTTTTTCTCTTTTGTTATCAGTGCTCTCAAGTTTATTCAGCCTATCTTCATTGTCAGAAATTCTTTCTTCCAAAGCTGAGGTTCTGTTTTCTATGGATGTTAATCTATCATTAAATTCTTCTATCTTTGTTCTGATGTGATTGACAGAAGATTTTAGCTCTGTTACTTCCTTTTTCAGTATGTCTGTTTCTTTGATAATAGTTTTTCATCTCTTGAGTTTTCTCACTTAGTCCCTTCATTAATTCTTCTTTTAGTTCATTGTTCCTTTTAGCTGTAGATTGTTCATAATTATTTCTATGTTTTCATCTTGCTCCGTGTCTATATGTTCCTTGGTTTGGGAGTTGTGGGCTTGAGGTGAACCTTTACTATTTTGATTCCTCATTTTTGATAATCTTCTTCTGGATCTTTGAATAGAGTTTCCCTGTGGTGAAGGTTGGCAGGTCTGGAGGTACTTCTTCCTTTCGGGTCTGATGGTTGGGTGAGACACCACCCCGTCTTGACTACTTTTCTTCCAGAAAGCTGCTTTAGCCTGGAACCTCATTTTGCTGTGCCTTATGGATCTAGACTCTAGAGTATTGCGTCCACATCTGTTGTGGGTGTATAGCAGCCTGCTGGATTATAGAAACACAGCAACTGGGGAGCTTTGGTGGGTTGTGGGGTCTCGTGTTGGGCTGGAACGGGGCTCCTGCATGCTGTAACAGGACCTGGGATCTTTGTAGGTGTGGGCCCAGTGTATCTGGACCTGGCAGGATTGGGATGCATCTGGGCAGCTATATGTCCTGCAGCTGGGTGGCTTGGGACCCCGGGGGCGTGTGTGGTCCCCTGCGTGTGTGCCTGAAGGCCCTGGACCTGAGACCTGGGTCTGCACGCAGAGCCTGCTGGGGTTGGTTCCAGAGGGGTTCCTGGGTGGAGGTGTCCTGCGCAGCTGAAGGCCATAGACCTGAGGCCTTGGTCTGCATGCAGAGGCTGCTGGGGTTGGCTCTGGCATGGTTCCTGGGTGGGTGTGCCCTGTGTATTTGAGCTCTTTTAAATCAAAGTTTTCAATTATCATTATTTAGAATTTACATTTTTTGATCAGCTCAAAATTTAGTCAATCAAATCCCTTATTTATATTTTAGTACTGATTTTCTTTTTTTTTTCATTTCTAATTTATTTTAATTGCATCTTCATTCTATCTCCAAGCTGATGGAAGTGATCATTGAGATGTTAAGGCTACTACCTTATACCCTTTGATGAGAGTGTGATTGTTTTGAATGCCTGAGCATCTTTAGATGCTGCCTCTTTTTGTAACTTCCTTCTCAAGCCATGAGTCACTTGGACCAACTGAAGGACACATAGTGTTAACAAGCTGCCCATCCTATGGCTACCATTTTTATTATTTTCTCAAGAGCAGAAAAATTATGCAATGTTAGCATTTAATCAACCCTTTTAGATCTCATTTGAAGCATTTGGACAAATTCCCCTCTGAGTAAAATCAAGAAGCAGCAAGTAAGCATGATTTCTGAACAAAGAGAATGCTTTTGGAGGAACTTTTTTGCAGCTAATACCCGTGTTCATTCCTTTTTAATATATAATATAATTTATTTAGTGTTATCCATAAAGTTTTAAAAAAATTTTTATTAGTACATCATAGTATACATAATGATGGGATCTATTGTCACATGTTCCTAAATGCACACAATACATAAATATAATTTGGTCAGTATCCCCACCCCACTGCACCCCTCTACCTCCCTCCTCCCTTGACTCTATTCTGGGTCCTATATTAAAAAAAAAACCCAAACAAACAAACAAACAAACCCTAAAGTACAATGTCATAATTCTTATACCTATGAAGAACATTTTTTATATAGATGAATATAGTATATACAGTGCCATACTTATAAATGCTTGGAATGTACCTTGCTTTATCTTGGTTACATTCTTTCCCCTTCTCCTCCCTTCCTATCATCCTTTGTTGTTCTTTGATATATATTGACAGTAGGATTAAGCATTTACATTTTTGTAAAGGCATGCAGTATAGCTTGTTCAAATATCCTTTTTTAAAGAGAGAGGGACAGTAAGAGAGAGAGAGAAAGAGAGAAAATTTTTATCTGGTTTTTCATGTGGCCTTCATTGCTCTGAGACTTTGTTGTGTACGTGGTGCTGGGGTTTGAACTCACATACTCACGCATGCCAGGCAAGCACCGTAACCACTGAGCCACTGCTCCAGCCCCAAAGTTGTTATGCTTTAAGACAGGGCTAGAGTACCTCTTCCTATATAGTTGTGGTGATGATTAGAGTGTAATACTTAAAACGTATGAAGAAATTTTGGCAAACTGATAAAAAAAGGAGTAAATTGATAGAAATAACAGTTGAAAGTTGTGTATCAGCATGAAATTTTGAAGAGATGACATGATAGAGTAAATTGAAGGATGAAAGTTAGTAATGAAAATAGGTCTTTGCATATAGTCAGTTAGTTCCTTTGGTTGGAAATAATTTGCTTGAAGGAGCTGTGTAGTCTTTTTTTGTTTTCAGTATTTTATATCATATACTATATTCCTGACCCCAGGCAACTATAGGTATCTGGATGGCATCTGCACTCTTGGTTACCCTGGGGGTAGAGAATATGAATAAAGCAGTACAAATTCATCACTGCCTACCAGAGAAAATAACAAAGGAGATGACTTCTGAAGGACTTCATGTTGCTGCAGAAGCAGAATTTAATTTTGGAAAATTTTCGTTGTGGGCTTGATATTTAGGAGGTTAACTTTTCTTTAAGGAACCCTTCCCCATGTTAAAAGTAGTAGATATTGATTTAAAAAATAAAAATATAGGACTGGAGTGTTGATTCAGCGGTTAGAGCACTTGCCTGGCATGTGTGAGGACCTGGGTTCAAGCCCCAGCACCACATATACAGCTAAGTGTCGGAAAAACAAAAACCAGATATAAAACAATAAAATTGATTCTGTTTCTCTGTCTCTCCCTCTCCCTCACTCGCTCCCTCTCTCAAAAATAAAATAAATATATATAAATAAAACCGTCTACTGTTTAGATGTAATTGTTACATTTTAGTGCGAATACTTGCCAGCTTCTTAAAATGCATGTGAACTACACACACACACATGTGTTCCACCTTAAATTTTGGCTTTTTAATTGACAGCATATGATTCTGTTTTACAAACTTTTTTCATTTACTATGTTTTAGATGTCTTTCTATGGTAATGTATGTGTGTATATATATGCATGTATGTGTGTATTTTCAGTACTGGGGATTGAATTTAGGGCCCAGCACATGCTAGGTGATCTGCCACTGAGCTATATCCCTAGCACAGTATAGATGCTATTTTTTTTCTTTAAGATAGGTACAGTGAGAGAGAGAGAGAGAGAGAATCAATTTTATTTACTTTTTCATGTGGTTTTTGTTGCTCTGACACTTCGTTGTGTACATGGTGCTGGGGTTTGAACCCACGTCCTGGCGCATGTCAGGCAAGCACCATAACCACTGAGCCACTGCGACAGCCCCTACATGCTGTTTTAAATCACTGTATACTTTTTTTTTAATAGTGAATAGTCCTTAGTATGCCTGGAGTATAAGTGGTTCATGAATATACTATAATTTATTTAATCATTTGCCAGTGTCAAATATCAAGTGACATGTAGGTCATTTAAATTTTTTTCAATATTAATCCAGTTGTGGCTTATATGTATCTCTCCTTCCACCCTCTTTTGTAGTACTGGGAATTGATCCCAGGGGTGTTCTCCTACTGTGCTACGTCCTCAATCCATTTTGTTTTTTTTTTTTGTTTTGAGGCAGGGTCAAAACAAAATAGTTGTCTAGGCTATCCTCCAACTTGAGTTGCATATCTCTGTTGAAAGCTTATTTCTGTTGGATGAAATTTTGAAATGAAAATTCCAGTTTAAAAGGCCTAAATATTTTAAAAACTTCTGAAATATATTACTAATTGACTTCTATAAGTTTTGCCAGTTTATGCTTATAGTAGCAGGATATGTGTTTTGTGCTTTTTATGTGGTGTAGGGAATGAACCCCAGACCTCTCCATGCTAAGCAGGTGCTCTACCACTGAGCTATACCCCTGGCCCTTTATTGTCTCAACTGTGGATATTACCATACAGCTTAACTTTTGGCAACCTAATAATAGATGATATCATTTTAATTTACTTTAAATGTTTGAATCTAGAATGATGAAAATGTTACTGAGAAGTAGTAGTTTCCCTTGGAATGGTAGAAATAAGCTTCACACAATGTTACTTAAGGACTTTCATGGTAGGATAGATGAATTGAAGACTGCTTTTGATAGAATTAACAAAATGAAAAAAAATTTTCTCTCTTTTTAGAAATGATAGCCGTTGTCATTTAGAACATTTGTAGAGATAATAAAAGAAATAAAAAAGAACATGTATTAGGAAATCAATTTCTATTTATAATAGCACAAATGCAACTTTTATGACTAGTCTTTAGGAACAGAGAGTACTCCTTGTCTTGGATTCAGATGTTTACTATTTTCTCAAGAACATTCTTATACCACTTAGACAACTGCTTTTTTAATGGGAAATTGGATTTTCAAAATGCTACAATCTATTAAAAACCACATTTTCATTTATCTGACTTAGTTTTATGTTCCATTTATGTCTTTTTAATAGAAATAGAATTTTTTATTTTTTAATTTAAATTGTTAAATATAATCAGTAATATTCTTAAACTGGTTATATTTTAAGATATTTCTCATATGGATTCATTTGGAGAATTTCAAGTTATTTTTTTCCCCAGGTGCTGGGGATTGATTGAACCTGGGGATGCTTTACCACAGTGCTATATCCCCTGGTACTTTTTTTTTTAATTTTTAAATTTTGAGACAAAGTCTTACTAAATTGTTGAGGCTGGCTGCAAATTTGTGATCCTAAGTATTTTTCATTGTAATTCTAAGTAATATAGAATATCAGGGACACTAAATAAAATTTTTTATATTTTTATTTATTTTAAGAGAGGGACAATGAGAGAGAGAGAGCGAGGGAAAGGGAGGGATGGAGGGAGAGAGGGAGAAAGAATTTTTATTTAGTTTTTCCTGTGGCCTTTGTTGCTCTGAGACTTTGTTGTGTACATGGTACTGGGGCTTGAACTCGTATATTCATGCATGCTCGGCAAGTGCCACAACCGCTGAGCCACCCCTGCAGCCCTTTATTTATTTATTTTTTAAAGAATCAATTTTATTTATTTTTTCATCTAGTTTTAGTTTTTCCAACACTTAGCTATATATGTGGTGCTGGGGTTTGAACCTAGGTCCTCACGTGTGCCAGGCAGGTGTTCTAACCATTTAGTCACTGCTCTAGCCCCAGCCTTTTGTGATTTTTTTTTTTTTAAAGAGAGAGAGAGTGAGGCTAGAGCAGTGTCTAAACAGAGCACTTGCCTGGCATGTGCAAGGTCATGGTTTCAAACCTCAGCACCATGTGCAAAATGACATGTGAGAGCAATGAAAGCCACGTGAAAAACTAAACACGTGCCAGGCAATTTCTCTACAGCTGAGCCACCACTCCAGCCCCTATTTTTATTTTTGATAAAAATTGTGTCTAAATATTTATTTGTCATTTCAGACTAATCATATCTCTCTATCTCCAAGAAGATAAACTAAGAGGGCATATAAACTATTTAAGATGGAACAGTATTTCAGATCTTTGTAAATTTGAGCCCAGGTTGGATTTTCAGTTAATAAATAAGACATTTGTTTAGCATTATCAGTATTATTATACTGGCCTTTGGGCATCCTGATAAACCATGCAGATGTGGTCCTTGCTCTTGATGAAGCTATGGTTCTATAGCCATGTTTTAGTAAACTCTTTGTCACTGTGACCAAAATACCTGGCAAGAACAACTTAGAGGAGGAAAAATTTTAAGCTCACAGTTTCAGAGATTCTATCTAGGGTTGACTGACTTATCTTACCTCTAATCTCAGCTACTGGGGAGACTGAGGCAGAAGGATCGCAGTTTCAAAGGTTCTGTCCATAGTTGGCTGATGCCATTGCTTTGGGCCTGAGTGAAGTTGAACATCGTGGTGGAAGAGTGTGGCAGAGGAAAGCTGTTCAGCTTATGGTACCCAGGAAGGAAAGAGTGAAAAAGAGAGAGAAAGAGAGGGAGAGAAACAGAGACAGACAGGCCAGGGACAAAATATAACCCCCAAGGACATGCTCCCAGTGACTTACTTCCTCCAGCCATGTCCATCCTGCCTGCCTACATTTACCACCCAGGAGTCCAATTAGATTATTAATCCTTTAAATGAATCAATCCACCGATGAGGCCACTGTCCACTAATCTAATCATTTGATCTCTGAACATTCCTGTGTAACTTGTGAGCTTCAATGGGGACATGTCCAAACCATAATAAGGGGGCTCAGATGATAGAAGCAGAGCAGAACAAAAAAGCACTGTGGTTATGACTTGTGTGTGTGCTGTGAAGGGAAAAACAGCACCACAGTAGAGAATGATGGAGAAATGTCTTGTGGACAGAGTGGTCAGTGTGGGCACTCTGAAGAGGTGACGGGTAAACCAACATGAAGGATTAGAAGGAACTAGCCATGTAAATAGCTGGCAGATGGGCAGAGGAGGAGGAATTAACCAGTTTGAGGGAAATGGTGTACAAAAACTTTAGGTACAGAAGAGCTTAGAATGTTCAAGGAATGGAAAAGAAGTCTCTGTGGCTGAAATTGATAGTGAAGTAGAGACTAGAATGGAATGAATAAGGTTGGAGAGGTAGGGGCTAGATCATAGAGATCTTGTAAGCTTAGCAGAGGAGTTTAGATTTTATTCAACATGCAATGTAAACCAAGGAAGGAGAGTGATAAGATCCAGTTCATTTTGAATATTGGATAAGGAAAGGACTAGTCATCCAGGTGAGAAATGATGGTGATTTGATCTAGTGTAGAGGCAGTAGAGACGGAGAGAAGTGGATGGATTCAAGAAACATTTAGGAGAGAGAAATGATAGGATTCAATCCAGGCATTGTAGTGCATGCCAGTAATCCCAGCTACTTTTTATTTTTATCTTTACCTTTAGTCAGGTCCTTGCTAAGTTGCCTACGCCAGCTTCTCTCTCGTTCCCTACGCCAGCTTCTCTCTCGTTCCCTGTGTTTCTGCCATGAGTTGAATAGCTTTCCTCTTCCATACCCTTCTGCAATGATGTTCAGCCTCACCTCAGTCCCAGAGCTATGGCATCAGCCAACAATGGACAAGACCTCTGAAATTGTGGTCCTTCTGCCTCAGTTTCCCAAGTAGCTGAGATTACAGGTGTATGCCTCTGTGTCTGACACTGCCAGCCATCTTTTAATTTATCATGGTTATATTTTTTTCTACATAGATGCAAACATCTGGCTCATCTTGAAGTTAGTCTCTGTTGATTATTTTTTTCTCTTGAAAAAATGGATCACCTTTTCTAGATTTTTTTTTGTGTTAAGGAATTTTGGATTGTATACTGAACATTGTGAAAGTGAATTTGTGGAGACTCAGAATTCTGTCATATTTCTCCAGTGTGTGTTCATGTTTTTATTTAGCAGGTAGTTAACACAATTAGACTCAAACTGCAAACTCAATCTCTTGGGTGGTAGCTCTCAGTTTAGTTCTTTTGTCCTTTGGTGGACTCCTTACAATCTGTTCTTTGCATCTACAGCTTAGGGCAGCCTAGTATGTACCTAGATTTTGTGTCTCTCCCTTTCTGGCTGTTTTCTTTCTGAGATTTCTTTTTTACTTCTTAGCATCTGTGGTCACCTTGAACTCTATCCTGTGGTTGTTGAAGGTAGTAAGACTAGGGAATTTATCTGGTGCTGACTGGACTTGCTTTCATTCATCATAAAACTTAGGATGAATTTGCCTAATACACTCATTCAAGCATTGATGTCCCACCAGTGTTTGTCTGCTAATGATTACTCTGTAGTGTCTTTAGTTAACTAATTTTTGTAAATTGTTCAGAATTTATAGTTGTTGCATGCGGAAAGGTTAATTTGGTTGATGGTTATTTAGTCTTAGATGCAAAATTCTTTTTCATCTCTTTTTGTGTGGGGAAATCCGTTTCATTATTGTGATTCCTAATGTACATACCAGCTTTGTAGATATAGCATGTGCAAATTAGTTAAGAAATAGCCATTTTGAGGCCGGGTACAATGGTGTATGCCTGTAATCCCAGTGATTTTGGAAGCTGAGGGAGGAGGATTACAAGATTAAGGCCACCCTCAGCAATTTAGCAAGACCCCCAGCAATCTAGCAAGGCCCTGTCTTAATAAATAAAAAAGACTAGAGATGTAGCTCAGTGGTAAAGTCCCCCTGGGTTCAAAAACTGAATTAGTCATTTTCCTGATTTAGAAAAGACGGTTTCTGACATTGTAACAGTCTAGTGAGGAAGACAGTCAGTTAAATGAACTATAGTAATTTAACAAAAGGAAACATGGTAGATAGAGAAATAAACAGGATTCCATGAAGTCTGGTAGGGAGGAGACAAGATGAGAGATGATTTTCTGGGGGAGGAAATTTCTGTATTGTAACTATGAGAAATAAAAGTGTGCCAGGTGAAGAATAGAATAAAGAGCTATTTATGAACAAGAAGAATTTAAAAAAAGAGCCCATGGGGTCCTAAGAATAATTTACTCATTAGAAGAATTACAAGTTTTGGTGTGGCCACAGTAGAGGGTGTGTATGGGGAAATGTCAAAATTGGAGGCCAGAGAAGTGGAGCACATCATCAAGAGCCTTGGATGTCATGTTAAGGATTTTGTACTTTAAATTACAGATAGCAGGAAGCCATTGATGTTTTTTAAATTTGAGTGTGACATAATCAAATTTGCATGTTAGAATGATTATTTTGGTAGCAGTGTGCAGAAAAGGGAGAGATGGGAAGTAGGAACACCAAGTCATGCAAGAAATTATGAGGGTCTTGGCTGGGTGTAGTGGCTCATGCCTGTAATCCTGGCACCTCTGGAGGCTGAGGCAGGAGAATCACAAGTTCAAAGCCAGCCTCAGCAACTTAGTGAGGCTCTAAGCAACTTAGTGAAACTGTCTAAAAATTAAAAGTAAAAAGGGCTGGAATGTACTTCAGTGATTGGGTTCAGTCCCTGGTACAAACAAACAAACAAATAAACTTCAGGGAGTGGTAGAGAGAAGGAGATGAACCCAAGTAAGAATTTAGGAGTAAGACCAATAGGCCTTGGAAAGAGTCATAGAGTCATTGTCTATATTGTGTTAATGAACAAGGAGAGATCTACAATGATTGGAAGTTATCCTTCCTGAGATTCATAGAAAGTACAGTGACATGTCTCTAGGGCTCAGAGTTTTTTCCCTCTCATAAATACTGTTAGGAAGCAGCAGCACATTTTGGTCCCAAGGAGAAGCATCATTTGTTGTATCTGATTTGTAGCAGTCAGCATTTTGTGATTCTGTAGAAGTGTGGTACTTTAGTACCCATAAATAGAAGAAAATCTTTTAAGTGATCAATGGTTATTTGCTTTTTGTTTACTTAGGTGTGTAACCACAGATTTTACTACTTATTTTCTTCCATATTATATGCACTAGTAACTTTTATGTTTAGCTACTTTTTGTTTTATTTTTTAAACAAAGCACTTAGTAAATAAACAGAAGACTATAAAGTAACAAGTTTCCCTTCTTAAAAAAATGAAGTGTCTGCCTGCCTTCAGTCTTCCTTCCTCAAAGTAAACCTCTTTTCAGTCTGTTTGCTCTATTGGTAGACACTTTATAGAGTAAAATATATTGAACAACTTTAGAAAGTATCTATTGGTTCTCCAGTATGAAAGATGGGAATTTAGTAAATTTAATAGTTGTCTCACTATCTTCTCCATTCCCCTCCTGATATTTGTTTGCTATGTGAATGTTATTAGTCCAGAGGATGGACACTTTAATACCATTATAATATCATTATATTTTTGTCTCAAATTATCAAATATAAAATATCTGTCAATTACTACTATGAAAGATAAGGAAATTGATATACTTTTTAACCAGTCTTTAATGTTATATTGTTTGTTGTGACTTTAAAAAATACTCATTTAGACATTAATTAATTTATATAATTTAAATGTTTGCCTTACCTAAGATGTTGCTTCTTTCTTATCCCTTTCTTCTTTTAAATTCTTTTAAAATTTCTTATTCTGAGTTAATTATTTTTCTACATTCCTTAAATTGTTTAGCTCTAGTTGGGATACCATGTATTAAGGATTGAAGTCTATCTATTTCCCAGTCTATACTGGGAAAAGTACTCAGTTCCGTTAGAGGAAATATGAGAGAGGGATGGGAGAATCATGATTATGCTCTTCAAATAATTGAAGAGCTGTCATGTTAAAGAAGCTGTTTATTATTCAGACAACATGAATTGGTGAGAGTACTTGGAGAAGACATTAATTATTGTAAAGACAAATAATCTGAAATAATCTCTTAGCCCCTTCTTAGCATTGTTTCTTTTGCTTTAGTTTTAGAATTGCAAAGTTCTGCTGGAGAAGATTATATAACTGTTTTGAGTCCCCCTCTCCCTTGATACTTTGAATAAGATTTTATGGAAGTATAGGAAAGGAACACCCTTAGTTTTGAGGCAAAGGTGTCAGGAAGCATTTCTAAAAGGAGATAACACTTGAACTGGATCTTGTAAAATCTATAAGAGAACCTGCTGAAAGGGGAAATAGGAGAATAAATAAGAATAAGAAAAAAGAGGAGAAAATATTTAAAAGGGACAGTGTATTCAGAGACTGATGAGTTTGAATAGACTAACTTGCTTGGGAATTATAAATAGGCTATTGAAACTACTCTGTGCTCATGAGAATATGAATGAGAATTAGCTAGGTTCACATTATTAGGAATTTGACCATTGTTGTGACTCAACAAAAATAGATAACTGGAGTAATATGTAATACAAAGTATAGCAGTGTTGGGGGAAAATGATTTGGAGTGAGCAGCAGTGAAGCCAAGGAGAGCAGTTAGGAAGGTAATGCAGCAATCCATGCAAGAAATGATAAGGATCCATTGTAGTGGAGGTGGGAGAATCTTGCAGTTCAAAATCATAAGTACAAGCTTTGCGCAGTGGCAGTATCGTAGCCAATGATATCCGAGGCGCGATTGTTGCTAATTGAAAACTTTTCCCAAAATCATAAGTACATGTAGGGAATCTATCTTTATGAAAGGCTAGATTTTCATGCAAAGAAATTCCTAGAAGGTGACATTTACCTTAATTTAGAGTCAGTTTCCAGTAGGCTCAAGAAACTGCATTATTGACAGGTTAAAAATCAGTATGTCTCTTGGAGAATATGAGTTTCATATATATATATATGTATGTATATATATTATTATTATTAGTGCAGTATAGTTTTATATAATGTTGGGATTAGTTATCACATATTCCTAGATTCATACAATTCAGCAATATAATTTGTTCAATACCCCCTCACCCCTCCACCTCTCTCCTCCCGTCCCCGATCCCTTGCCTTTCTTCTGGGTCCTATATTGTTCCTAAAAAACCCAAATACAATGCATAATTATTTTTTTAAATTTTTTTTTATTTTTGAACAACCATACAAGTTTTTAACAAAATAATATAAAATGTGTATAGATTCTGAATATTAGAATTACCCCCAGGAGTGACCCCCAATTACCCACCCTTATCCCTCCCTTCCCCTTCCTACAATATCACTAAAAAAGGATTATGTTGTATAACATTACACCTTATCTGGATTTAACATATGATAATAGACCAACTTTCTCACTGGCCAGGGTCTAGTCCCAACCTCCACAGATGAGTGGAGATAATCGACCCTTAGTTCTCTGGGTTAAGCTGATTTTACTTAGCATAATTTCTTCCATAGCCATCCATTTACCTTCAAAGGCTACAATGCATAATTCTTATACCTATAAAGAACATTATATATATATATATGGCTATAGTATATTCAGTGACATTTATAACTGCTTGGAATGTACCTTGCTTTATCTCCATTCCAACCTTTCCCCTTCTCCTCCCTATCATCCCCATCCTTTGTTATTCTTCAAAATATTTGACAGTGGAATTAAACATTTACGTTTTTGTGCAGATATGCAGCATAGCTTGTTCAACTATCTTATAAAGTATCTTGCAACTGGAGAATACTTTTAAAATGACATTAAGAAATGTAACTTTTAAGAAGAAAATGTTTAATAGTCTTCCTGACTAGTACATTCTTTCCCTAAAGGCTACTTTGTTTCTGGATATGATTTAGGTTCCATTCTTAAGCACTCTGATGTGGAGTGGAACCACTTGTGGGGAGAGAGGTAGGTTATGAGCTTGAATTTTGCTGGTGTGGATAATGAGTGTGTAGAATGGTTGTGAGCTAGCAGTATGTGTGGCAGCTTCCTTATGTAGTGAAGAGTTTCCAGTTCTGCAGATTCTGCAGCAGCTTCCTTGCTTGCCTGCTTCCTGCAGGAATGGTGCTATCTTTTGTGGTTATGGCCCAGGCAGAGTGGTTCTGTGGGCTAATTGTTGTTTCTGGGAGTTTAGGTTCTCTGGGGTCTGCCTCTCCACTTTTTCCAGTGATTTCTTTGAGCATCTGATTCTTGTTTTAAGTCTTTTTTTCCCCCTTAAATTATTCAGAGTGGATTCTGATCCTGGACCACACACCAATTGGTTGTAACCAAAACTGACCAACTAAAGATCCTCAAGTAGTATGGAAGGGTCACTGATAATCATTCTGTAGCACCTAGTGATAAAAGTTACTTAAGATTTTACATGTGGTCACCTAGAATGAAGTACTGATTAAAGGCAAAGCTATGGTGGACTGAATGTTGGTGCATTTTAAGAGACACAGGACTGTAAAAGATTAAGGAGGATTATGTTTTTGAACTCGGCAGAATTTAAGGCATTGGTTCTCAACCTATGCTGATTTTGCTCCCTAGGGAATATTTAGAAATGTTTGGTTATAAAAAATGGGAAAAGAGAAAGCTACTGAATCTAGTGCTTGCAAGGATACTGCTGCATAGGAGTAGCTGGGGCTTGAACCCAGGTCCTTGTACATGCCAGGCAAGCACTTCAACCGCCAAGCCACCTGTTCCAACCCCAGATTCTTAGTTTTTTTTCCTCCTAGTACTGGAGATTGAATTTGGGGGTGCTTTAGCACTGAACTACATTCCCATCACTTTTTTATTTTTGAGAAAGGTCTCACCAAATTGCCAAGATTGGCTTTGAACTTGCAGTCTTTCAGCCTCAGCCTCCCAAGTAGCTAAGTTAGGTAGGGCCTTGCTAAGTTGCTGAGTGTTGCTTTGAACTTATGAGCCTCCTGCCTCAGTCTCCCAAGTTGCTGGGATTACAAGTGTGTGCTACCATACCTGCTGTGTTGGCCATAATTTAGTCTTTAGGGATTTTGATCTCATCTTCCCATAGTGCATCACACTGGTCCCTTGCAATGATGATATTGTACTCATTGACAGGACTCTACAGAGAACTAACTTGCACCTAGATCCTTTGTAAAGATATAGAAGATGGTAGGACACGAAGCCTATAAAAAACTTAAGAATGTGACTCCTTAGTGAAGTTTTTGAGGTTACATTATTTTGGGATAAAGCTACTATGTCTTATATTCGCTGCTGCCAAAAAGAGTACAGTAACTGATCAGGCAAGCAGAAGTTTCAAGGAGATAGACATTTTAAGCAATCCCAAAGATTGTTTGAATAAGGATGGAGGATGGAAGATATTGTTTGCGAAGATTTTTAGAGCCAGTTGACCTTAAGGCACCAGCCATTGGATTGGAGAAGCTTTTCAGTACTAGAATTAGGGTGATTTAGATTTGCATTTTTGGTCATCTTATTTTTGCTGTGAGATTTTGGGGAGATTATCAGATATCTAACTTTTGTTTTCTTTATAAATTTTATTTTTTGTGGTGCTGGAGATTGAACTCAAGACCTTGTGCATGCTTGGCAAGTGTTTTATCAATAAACACATCCCTAGCTACTGCATATTTATTTCTTTATGTCTGAAATGGAGATTAATATTTCTATTTCAAAGTTTGTTAGGATTCAGTACATTATGCATAGTAATTGCACAGTGTTGGTTGGATTTGTATTTGATAGTGTCTGTCTTGAACAGAAACAAAACTAGGGCATCTGAACAGATATTTTAATGTACAAAAGATCTTTCTAATAATTTGGAAGTAGTAATTTCATTTTTATTGGGAGGTGGTAGAGTATGAACCAACTCTTTGGGTATATTGTAGATGGTATTTATACATTGGAAGTATTCAAACACTGAATTAATCGTTAGGCATGAGTTCCAAAACCTACAGTGACAATGATAGTTTATTTATGTATCTATAGTTTTGCATTGTTCATTGTTCTTTCCTCCTGATTTTCCAGTATTGCTCCTTTTATAAGTTCCTGTCTGTTCAAGCAATGTCCTTGTTTAAGGGTGGATTTGTGAGTACAAATTCTTAGTTTTTCTTTATGTCTGAGTTTTTTCTTTATTCATGGAGGATAGTTTTGCTGGAAATATAATTCATGGTTGAGAGTTCTGTTAGCATTTGAAAAAAATGTGTAACCTATAACTGTTGTGGTTTCTGATGGGAAATTTGCTACTGTTTGAATTGGTGTTAATCTTTTAGGTAAAATATAATTTTTCTCTGGCTTCTTTCAAGATTTTTTTCCTCCATTTTTTGTTTTTAGATGTTTAATAATGATGTGTTTTGGTATAGCTTTTTTTTTTTTTTTTTTTTTTTTTTTTTTTAAGAGAGAAGAACAGTGAGAGAAAGACAGAATCAGTTTTTATTGAGTTTTTCACATGGCTTTCGTTGCTCCGACACTTAGTTGTGTACGTGGGTGCTGGGGTTTCAACCTGTGTACTTGCGCATGCCAGGCAAGCGCCATAACCACTGAGCCACTGCTCCAACCCTTATAGATTTCTTTTTAAGTTGATCACATTTGAGAATTACTCATCTTTTTAAATATATAGTTTTGTGTTTTGTGAGATTTGGGAATGTTGCAGTCCTCACTGTGTGGAATACTCTTTCACTTTCTCCTCTCCTTTCTGGAATTTCAGTGATAGATATATACATGTGTGTGTATATATGTGTGTATTTATTTATTTATTTTTATGGTAGTCCTAAGGATTTCGCAAGGTCCTGCTTGCCTGCTTGCTTGCTTGCTTTCTGGTACTTGGGGTTCTGTTCTTTATGTTTTAGTTTATCTTCTTTCTGTTGTTTAGACTGGATATAACTGGATACTTCCTTATCTTTTCACAAGTTTACCAATTCTGTCCTGTGCCATCTTCACTGAACTATTGGAACCATCCAATGACATTTAAATTTCTTTTAATTTTTGTAATTTCTATTTGGATTATAATTATATTTCTTTGCTGACTTTTTAAAATTCTTTATTTATTTCAAGAGAATTTGTGATCATTGATACAATTTTAACAATTGCTTTAAAATCCTTGTCAAAGGGATTGGAGATTTAGCTCAGTGGCAGAGCGCTTGCCTAGCACGCGCAGGGCTCCAAGTTCGGTCCTCAGCCCTGAAAAAAGAAAAAAAAATCCTTCTCAGATAATTCCACCATCTGATTCCTGTTTATGTTGACATCACTTGATTTTATTTTATCATTCAAGTTGTGATTTTCATGATTCTTGGTGATTATTTTAAAATATTCTAGATATTTTGGCTATTATGTTAGTCATTGTGTTGAGATTTAGCATGTAGTTCTTGCTAGTTTTGTGGACTGTTGTTTCAGTAAGCAAGCAGTTTCAATTTTCAGTCTTTACATTGTTTTTTTGTTTTTGTTTTTGTTTTGTTTTTTGA
This sequence comes from Aplodontia rufa, assembly GCA_004027875.1. Lineage (NCBI taxonomy): Eukaryota > Metazoa > Chordata > Mammalia > Rodentia > Aplodontiidae > Aplodontia > Aplodontia rufa. The sequence goes on along the minus strand of PVKS010013990.1, from coordinate 8,360 downwards.
TGAGAGAGAAAGAACCAATTTTATTTAGTTTTTCATGTGGCTTTTGTTGCTCTGACACTTTGTTATGTACATGGTGCTGTGGTTTGAACCTGCGTCCTCTTGCATGCCAGGCAAGCACCATAACATGTAACAGCTGAGCCATTGCTCCAGTCCTGCATTGTTATTTTGGTCCTCTGACGTTTCCAGTACCTTTGGGGCTCCCCCAGCTGGTGCTACCTGAGTTGACAGATGTTTCCCAAGCTAGGCCCATTTTTTTTTGTTTGGGCAGGGAAATTTTAGGCCCACAGGAACAAAGAGATTTCACTGGACCAGGCTGCTTTTTGTGATTCAGTCACCATTTCTGGTGCTATGTCACTACCCTGATATCTTTTGAAAGTACATTAGAGATTCTGACCCATAAGGACTAAGAGGCTCCCTGGGGTGCATGCTGTGTTGGAATATCTCTTATGGTGTCCCTTTCTCCCAGTGTCTGTGTTAGCAAGGGAATTCTCAGGCCTATAGAAACAAAGAGTCTGGCTGGGTCACTTGATACAGTAGGATCCCTTATGCTGATGTTGGTCTGATAACATGATATCTCTTGGTTGGATAGGAGGGTCTGAGGGTCTGAATCCTATCGAGACAAAGGATTTTCAAGCCTCGCTGCATATTGTGCTGGGACCTCACTTGCTAGTGCTGATGGTCGCACTGCTGTCTTTCTGGGAAGGGAGTTTCAGGACCATTGGTAAAGGAAAATGCATTCCCTGGCTACTTATTATCAGTATGGCTCTCATCTATCTCCTTAGGCATGGTTGGGGCTGTCCTTGTATTGTCAGTGGAACTTCTAATTGATGCAGGATAGGAGTGAACCTTCCTGGGCTGCCTTCTTTTGGTAGATTGGAGATTGGGACATACCAGATCTGGGTTGTCTTCTGTTGGATAGGGAGACATAAGATGTTTTATCATTTAAGATTGGGGGTGTAACTCAGTGGTAGAGCATTTGCCTAGCATGTGTGTATGTGAAGTCCTGAGTTCAGTACCCAGCACTGGTGGGGGTGGGGGAAGCCATGTACATTGGTACATACATGCCTGTTATTTCAGCAGCTCAGGAGGTTGAAATAGGAAGATCACAAGTTTAAGGCCAGCCTCCGTACCATGTGAGACCTTGTCTCAGTATAAAAAATAAAATGTGCTGAGGATGTAGCTCACTGGTGAAACACTTTGGGTTCAATCCCTAGTAGAGGAAAAAAAATAATAAAATAAAAATATAAATCCTACTTCTGTTTGTTGCTTCATTTCTGGGGTTCCAAAGAATTTCACTTTCCTATTATCGCCTTTCAGAATTCTTCTTTGGTTGCCTTTCAGCTTATTTATAGGTTTATACTTGTACTTAGTAGAGAAGAGCAGGGAGAAGAGAGTTTACACCATATTGTGCGGAACAGAGATTTATCCTTGTTCTTCTTCTTTTTTTAATTCTTTACTGGGATATATCTCACATGCCATATTATCTTTTTAAAGTGTAAAATGTAATAGTGTTTCATATATTTCTAGAGTTATGAAACTTATCACCACTACTTAAAACATTTCAGTGAACCCAGAAGAAACCCTGTACCCATTAGCAGTCATTTTCCAGTTCCTCCTCTCCTAAACTTTTTTTTTTTAAGAGAGTGAGAGAATCAATTTTATTCATTTTTCATCTAGTCTTTGTTTCTCCAACACTTAGTTGTGTATGTAGTGCTAGGGTTTGAACCCAGGTCTTCGCGCATGCCAGGCAAGCACTCCAACCTGTGAGCCACTGCTCCTCCAGCCCCTTCTCCTAAACTCTTGACAATCACTAATCTACTTTCTTCCCTTTGGATTTTGTCTGTTCTTAGTTTTGATATTTATTCACAAGTTGATTTATGTATTATCAGTGAATTGTGAGTTAATAAAGTTATGTAGTTATTATTGATTTATTTTTAATGGTTACCTTGTTTTCTGTGTATTGTGTTTAATTTTAAAAATCAATTTTATTTTGTTTTTCATGTGGCTTTCATTGCTCTGACACTTAACTGTGTACGTGGTGCTGGAGTTTGACCCTGCGTCCTAGTGCATGCAGGCAAGCGCCGTAACCACTGAGCCACCATTCTAGCCCCTTGTGTTTAATTTTAAAATGCATTCTTGTACAGTTGTATAAAAACCTGTGGGCTCTTTACTAAGTTTAACTATTGGAAAAAATAGTCTTTGTATTCCAAATAAACCTTTTGAATAATAGGAGATTATACTGGAAAATAGAAAAGTCACATTACATTCCTACCTACATTTTTGAATAACCACAAAAAATTTGTTTCACATGAAATAAAGAGACTCCTTTCATTAAATGCTAAATGGTTCAAACAGGAAAGCCTTTTGTAGAATAATTTCCTTCATGCTTTCTTTTCACTGAATGGATGGGTTTTCTTTTTCTTATCCTTTGAAATTTGGTCTATATGGAGACAATTAGATCTACTTATTTTGGTGAGTTTTGTTTTTCTGGCAACTTTATCATTATAATACAAGCATTGTAAATGAGAAAATAACATTTTAATAAGTTATTTGCTCAAAAGCAGATTTATAAATCAAGACAGGAAACTTGGGTCTTGCAATTATTGAATATGGCCCTCAATTTTACTTACACACAGGTAATTTAAGTTTCTTTTGATCAACTTTTATACTATCAAGATGAATAAGTCACTCTGTGCACTCAGGAGGCCAGAAATCTGATTTTTCTAACATTGTGTTTTTGCTTCAGCCATTTCCTCTGAGTTGATAGTCTCAATGAAGGAGAGAAGAAGAGGTGCAAGACACCATGCTGATGTTCCAAGCAGACTGTTTTGGAATAGAATGACTGGAGCTAAAGTTAGTATATAAAGCTTGTTTTACGGTTTAGTTAGGAGGTGTCTGCCAAAGCTTGTATGAGAGACAAAGCTAGAGTGTTCAGAAGTGAACCGGTTAGGTTATGAGAGCTCTAACTTAATCAGTTAATTGACCTACCAGTATGAATTAAATGGGTATAACTATAGACAGTCTGGTGTGGCTAGAAGAAGTAGGTCACTGGGGGGCATTCCTTTGGAATTTATATTTTGTACCTGGTAAGCAGAGTTTACTCTTTCTGCTTCTTGACTGTCATGAACTGACAAGCTTTTCTCTGACATACCCTTCCACCAGTATATTCTTCCTTACCTTGGGCCCAGAGTTCTAGGGTCAGCCAACCATGAACTGAACCTATAAAACCATAGTCAAAATAGAGTTTTCCTTCTCTAAATTGTTCTTGTGAGGTCTTTTGGTCACAGTGATGCAAAGCTAACTGAAATAGCATATTTTAACCAAGACCTTTTCACTGTAGAAAAATAAAAAATTTGGCTGGAGAAGTGGCTCAGCGGTAGAGTAGCCTGGCATGCACAGGGACCCAGGTTTGAACCCCTGCACCACGTACACAGCTAAGTGTTGGAAAAACAAAAACCAGATGAAGAAAAATAAAATTGGCTCTGTCTTTCTCTCTCTCTTTAAAAAGTACAAATAATAAAAAATCGAATCAGATTTACGCTTAAGTTGATGAAGTTTTTTTGAAAATATTTTCTAGAGGACCTTGAACAATACTTTAGTATGTATTAAACAGATAATTTCTATTTTCTCAAGTTTTGGTTTTATTTTGCTAAAATTGTTCTCATTAGGAGTTTGTCAGCATACATCAGTCTGTTGACTTTAAGTGGTTACATTGTATGGTAGATACCTTAACAAAATATAAGTGAATAAAAAATTGAGTAATATTAATATAGTAGATTACAGACACAAGATCTTTGAGCTTACTAAAGAAGTTTACCAGGGATATAACTTGAGTCTGAAACTCCTTTTGAGTTAGTACAAGATAGTATCAAATGTTTTTACTTTAAAAAATTTATGTGTTTGATTCAAAGGTAACTGCAATAAGATCTAATATGAAGCCAAGAAGACCTACTACAAAACCAGACTTTGCAGTTATCTAAAGAAATAGGTTCTCTTCTCTGTACAGTTATCAGCATTATCAGTACTACTGAGCTGAGTATAATGCTTGATATTCAGCTTAGTAGTACTACAATGACAAACTGGCATAGTCTCATGTTAATATACATTTTGTGTGTATATTAACTTTTATTTTTTGCTGTAAGTTACCTACCTAACAGTAGGTAACAGTATCTCTATTTTACATAATGGGAATAATAAAGCATGGAAAAGTAATATAATTTTCCCAGGGTCATATAGCAAATGAATGATAGAAATGTATTTTAATGTTTGTAGTCTAGATCATAAACTCATATTCTTTCAAAATTATCTGCTAGATTCCATGGCGCACATTGAAATATTTAGTGTTACTCTTTACCTCGCATCGGTTGTAAGCTCTGTTGTCTTCTCCTATATTATTTTAGGATATCATCATTCACATTTGTTGTATGAAGGCAAGAAACTGATTCTTGCTCAACCAACTTCAAGAAATGATCCCATATGGGGTTCAAACCCCAGCAGTGGAGGTGGGGGAGAGGGGGGGAGAGAGAGAGAGGAAGAAGAAAAGAGAAACGACCCACAGTTAAGAGATGATTTTACTTTCTTACCCAGTGAAATAATTAGTTTATTCCACTAGTATTTATTGAGCATCTACCATGTTTAATATACTATTCAAATCTGAGGGCATAGCTTAGTGGTAGAATGCATGCTTAATATCTATGAGGCTCTGAGTTGGATCCCCAGCACCACTCCTGTTCAAGAAAAGAAAAGAAAAAGAAAAAAACCCATAAAACACTATTTCAAATGTTTGAATATTTAATCTGCTCTTAAGAAAAAAACAACAGAAATTATTCTGGACTGTTTTGCCTGGATAATAAGTTATTTAATAAGCTATCTATTTTTGAATAATTTTAGATGCAGATAAAAGGCACAAATAAAGCACAGAGTATTCTCACGTCCCCTTTATGTGGTTCCCCAATGCTATCTACACAAGATGCTAACATCTTGGGTTTGGATTTTGCCTGTTCTACTTTGATAGCCTTTTGTAGTTCAAGATAAAATTCAAAATTGGACTGTATATAGTTTTCATGTCTCCTTAGTGTCATTTGTCCTGCGGACAGTCTTAGTCTTTTCTTTTTCGTAGGTGTGGGGGCAGTTCTAAAGAGTGCTGATCAGTCTTTTTTTAGAATTCGTTAATATTGTCCGATATTTTCTTGTGATTGGATCAAGGTTATTTGGGATGAGTACCACAAAAAAGATAGGCCCTTTTTATTGTAACATTTTGGAGGGTGCATGGTATCAGTGTGACATCAGTGATGATGTTAATGTTGATTACTTGATTAAAGTGATGTCTGCTAGGTTTCTCCACTTACTGTGTTTCTCTTTTTGTGGTTTATTTTTTTGGAAGTGAGTCATTAAGGTTAGCCTATACTTAAGGCTCAAGGGGAGGAGAATTAAACTCTACCTCCTGAAGGGGTAATAGAATTTATATATGTGTGTGTGTGTATATATATATGTATTTATATTTATATATAATTATACATAAATTTGTAAATATGCATATATAATATATATATGAATTCTATTAATAACATTTGTCCTCCTTTTTTGTTTATTCAGTTATTTATGTCTGTTATGGACTTTTGTGTATTAATTTTATACTTTATTATAATACGATAAACAGTATTCATTTTGTTACTTACATCGTTCTAGCTTTGGCTCTTGGAAAATTGGTTGGCTCTTTTTTCTTTTTTTTTAAGACAGAGAATCAATTTTATTTAGTTTTTTATGTGGCTTTTGTTGCCCCAAGACTTTGTTGTGTATGTGGTGCTAGGGTTTGAACTCAGGTCCTCGCACATGCCAGGTAAGCACTGCAACTGCAGAGCCATCGCTCCAGCCTCCATCCCCCCACTTTTTTTGCTTTTATTTTTATTTTTGAGTCAGCATTTCTCCATGTTTCCCAGGCTAGTCTCAAATTCCTGGGCTCAGGTGGTCCTCTGGCCTTTATAACTCTCAAGTTATAAAGTTTTAAATTTTTTTTTTTTTAAAGAGAGAAGGACAGTGAGAGACAAAGAGAATCAGTTTTTTTTTTTTAAAGAAAGAGGGACAGTGAGAGAGACAGAGAAAGAGAGAAACAACTTTATTTAGTTTTTCACATGGCCTTAGTTGCTCCAACACTTAGTTGTGTACGTGGTGCTGGGGTTTGAACCCGGGTCCTCATGCTTACCAGGCAAGCGCCGAAACCGCTGAGCCACCGCTCCAGCCCCTTAATGACTTAATAGTAAGTCTTGAAATTTGGTAGGGTAAGTCCTTTAACTTGGTTGACATTTTAAAAAATCCCTTTAATTTAAATATTTTGTAACTCCATAAATGTTGTAGAAGCAGCTTTTATTTCTGAAATTAATTCTGGTGGTGTTTAGTGTATGTACATGCACACATGCCAGGAATTGGAAAATAGGACTTTGTGCATGCTAGGCAAGTGCTGTACCACTGAGCTATGGCCTGCCACCTGCTGCAATTTTGCTTAGGATTTCATTGAATCTCTATATCACTTTGAAAAAAAATTGTTGTGTTTACATTACATGTGTCTTCTATTTCATGTGTGTGCTCTTTCCATTTACTTAGAACTTCTTTGGTTTTTGACACCAGTATTTCATAGTTTTCATTATATAGGTATGATGTATATATATTTCATCCTAAATAGTTCATGATTTCTGAGTTTGTTGCATATGATATATTAAAGTTTAAATTGTTTATTGCTAATAAGAGAAATTCAATCAAATTTTAATGTTAGCCCTCTGATACCTTGTTAACTCATTTATTCTAGTAGCTTTCAAAACATTTCATAGGATTTTTAAAATAAATTGTGAATACGAATATGTTATTTCTGCTTTTCATATCTGTATGCCTTTGATGTCTTTTCTTTCTTTATTGCACAGATTGGATAGCAAGTGCAATGTTAAATAAAAGAGTCATAGTAGATAATACCCTTTTTCTGAATCTTAGTGACAAAGCTTTCAATTTTTCCCATTAAGGATGATGTTATTTATATATTATATATATATATATTTTAAGATTTCTGCTTTTTAATTGTTTATTTTTCCAGTATTTTTTATTGGTGTATTTTTAGTTGTACCTAATGGTGAAATTTGTTGTTGTATATTTGTATATGCACACAGTATAAAAATATAATTTGGCCAGTATCATTCCCCAGTATTTCCCTCTTCCTTTCCTTCTTCCCGCTCCCTAGTCCCTTTCCCCTACTCTACTATCTCCCTTTGGTTTTTATGAGATCCTCCTGCACCACCTTTGTTTTCCTTTTTCCCTCTCTAACTTCCACATGTAAGAGAAAGCAAACACTTGACTTTGTGAGTTTGGCTTATTTTGCTTAAGTTCCTTCCATTTTTCTGCAAATGACATAGTTTCATTCTTTATGACTGAATAAAACTGTATTGTGTATATATACCATATTTTCTTTATTGATTCATTCACTAATGGCACCTAGGCTGGTTCCACAGTTTGGCTATTGTGAATTGTGCTGCTGTAAATATGAGTATGCATATATCACCTGTATGATGACTTTTAACTCTTTAGAATAAATACTGCATCATGATATAGCTAGGTCATATGGTGATTTCATTTGTAGTCTTTTGAGTAACCTCCATACTGATTTCCATAATGGTTGTACTAATTGCAGTCCTACCAACAATGTAAAAGTGTTCTTATTTCTCCACATCCTCTCCAGCATTTTTTTTTTTCTTAGAGAGGGATAGTAAGAGAGACAGAAAGAATCTATTTTGTTTAGTTTTTCATCTGGTTTTCATTGCTCTGACACTTTGTTGTGTACATTGTGCTGGGTTTTGAACCCGCATCCTCATACATGCCAGGCAAGCACCATAACTATTCAGCCACTGCTCCAGCCCTCCTCTCTAGCATTTAACATTATTTTTATTCTTGATGGCTGCCATTCTGACTGGAGTGAGATGAATCTCTGTGTAGTTTTGATTTGTATTTCCCCAGTTTCTAATGATGTTGAACATTTTTCTTAATATATTTGTTGACCATTTGTACTTATTTTGAGAAATGTCTGTTAAATTCATTTGTCCATTTATTAATTGGATTACTTGTTTTCTTTAGTGTTACATGTTTTGAGTTCTTTATATATTCTGAATATTAATTCTCTGTTAGAAGAGTGACAAAAATTTCCTCCCATTCAGTGGGTTATCTCTTCACATTCTCAATTTTTGGCTGTGTAGGAGCTTTTTTTTTTTTTTTTTTTTTTTTTTTTTTTTTTTTTTTTTTTTTTTTTTTTTTTTTTTTTTTTTTTTTTTTTTTTTTTTTTTTTTTTTTTTTTTTTTTTTTTTTTTTTTTTTTTTTTTTTTTTT
>PVKS010013989.1:0-49459 GCA_004027875.1 Aplodontia rufa | reverse complement strand
TAAGGAAGCAAAGTTGCTTCTCAGAATGTAGCCAAAGGACTGCAGTGCTTTAAAGATGGGCTCTAATACTCACAATACCCACAAAGAACATGTAATTTCCCCCCCTCAGTCCCGGGGAATGAACCCCAGGCCTTGTATGCTAGACAGGCACTCTACCACTAAGCCACAGTCCTTTTTATTTCCTTTTTTTTTTTTTTTTTCAGACAGGGTCTTGTTAAGTTATCCAAGCTGGCTCCAAATCTGTGATTTTCCTGCCTTACCCTCCTGAGTCGCTAGGATTACTGGCCGGTGCCACTGTGCCCAGCAAAAAGTAATTTTTTAAAAAACCAAGATTTAGAAGTAATTCAAGAATGAAATGCTCCTCCTTTTGTTTCAGAGATGCCAAGTATGCACTCTACCACTGAACTACACCCTCAGCCCACTGAAGACTGTACTACAAAGTTTCTATGATGTGTCTAATTTTCTAAAGTATTGATAAAGATACAAGGTCACCTGACAAAAGTCATGCCTGACTAAACAGGAAGATCACCAATACCAAAACTGAAAAGAGAAAGCCCTTGCCCTCCTCTCTTCAAGCACAGAAAATTATGCTCCAGAATAATTCTCATCATCTCCTCTAAGATTAAAAAATAAAAAACAAAGAGGGAAAAAATATGACTGACAACGTAAAATCATTTAAAAGGAGAGAGAATGAGCCCACATATCTTTTACAAATGCTACAGGCATTCACAATGGATATTCATGGTTAAAGAATGTCATGTTTGCCATGTTAACCCCTCCTTGAATAGGACAAGGGAACAAAAGCACAGAGAATGTACAGTTATCTTTGTGTCCTAGATTACAAAAAAATTTTTTTGTCCCCTTAAGAGGTTTTCATACTTTCCTGGAAACTTAGAGCATTCCTTTTAAATGCCATTGCTGGTTGTTCTGCATTTCGGGGCCTTAGTTTTTTAGACCAGTGGTTCAGAGGATATTTTTTTGGTTTGGTTTGGTTTCATTTTGATGCTGGGGATCAAACTCAGGGCCTCACACACGCTAGGCAAGTGTTCTACCTAAGAGGCACGCCCCCAGCCCCAGAAGGATATGTTTCAGCTGATTTCCTCTTTGTCCCTTCCCTATCTGGCTTCTTTCCCCCAAGCCTGCGCTTTCAACTACAATATAAGGTAAAGGGAGAAAAAGAAAAATCACTTACCCAAGAGTTACTTTATCTAATTCCACTCATTAATTCTCTCCGCTTCCAGGAAAAATTCTGAACCCCTTCACTACCACTCTGAGTAGACCTAACCAAATCTAGGTAAAGTTAAGAAGCCTAAAGAAGAATGGCTGATAACATCCCCAAACTAAGGTCAAATATCTTGGGGGGGGGTGTGCTTAGTTAATAAATTTATTCCTCAAATGGAGGACCCTCATATATTTGTTGAAAGAAAAAAAAAACACACAAATAAATGAGGCTGAATCTTTTCCTCAGCTATGAGATCCAAACACCAGTAATAATAGTTCATCCTATGAAAACAATTATATTCTAAAATTTAATAGTGCAATATGAATGTATTTAACTTACACGATTCTAATACCACAATTTTATTTTTTATTTCTCTTTGATGGAGAAGCTGTGGTTTAAGAAGAGGCACTACTCTGTGAATGCATGTCACATCTTCCCTGGTAAGAGCAGGGGAAAGCAGCATCGGGACGGGAAAGGGGTTTCACCTGCAGGAAGCCTGCACATGAAACTCCCAGTGACTAAAACACATTAGAGCTGGTTACTTGCTTAACAAATGATTTATATTAAATAGGGCAAGCTCCCAATGCATATTTAAAATACTTTAACTATTAATAGTGATTACCACGGATAATGAAACTGGAACAGTTGCATTTACCTTGGAGAAAGGCTGCCACAATTTACTTTCTTTTTCTGTACTGCTGAGTTCTTTTGGGTTGAGTGCTGGTATTACCTAAGCATTATTTAAAACCTTAAGCAAGAAAAACAACAACAACAAAAAAAACAAAACGAAACAAATTGATTCACAAAGAATCCATTTTCACGTACATCAAAAATATAAAGTACATGAAACTAGGTTGACTTTAATGAGGTCCTGTACTTTTTCTACATTTACAAAAAAAAAAAAAAACTGACAGAAAAATGTAAATTTACAAAGATACGGAAAAACACACAGAAAAAAAAATACAAATCACCTATATCCCTACCCCTTCTAACAGCAAAAGACAACCAGTGGTGACTCTGGGCCAAACACCTGATACAAACTGCTTTGCTATACAAATCATATCATTTCAGTCAGTGGAAAACCAGAGACCACATCACTATGCGTGTCCTCTGATATGATGAAAATGAATTCTTAATGACTGCACATTATTCTAGAATATGAACATACCATAACTAAGTCCATCAATCCCTATTTTTGAACATTTAGGTCGCTTCCAAATTTTCACTACTAAGCACATGTATATATGTATAATCAACTGTAATTTTTCCCTAAGAATAAATTCTCTAAAGTAGAATCCCTGGCCACGTGTGGTAGTGTACACCTATAATCTCAGCTCCAGACGCAGAGGCAGGAGGATCACAAGTTCAAGGTCAACCCAGGCAACTTAGCAAGACTCTATAACAAAATAAAATAAAAAGGGCTGGGTCTGGAGGTATAGCTCAGTGGTAGAGGGGCACCCCTGGGTTCCATCCTAGGTACTGCCAATAAAATGGTTGAATCCCTGGATAAGAAGGTATAAACAGTTAACACTTTCAAAAAATATTCCCAAAATGCACTCCACCAGAAAGAACGCTGATATATCCTCCCATGAAAATGCATAAAGATCCTTCTCCAATCTCCATACCAGTGGAGAAAGTTTTGTTTTATTTGACACTCCATGTTTACCGGACATTTGCATGCTTTCTGTTTCATCTCATTTCAAAAAAATATGTGCTGAAATACAGTAATTGGGATATGATCTGGAATCACACCTCTACACTCTTCTTTCTTGGGTACACTGGGATATGGTCCTTTACCTCCCAAAGTCTGTTTCTCAACTGTAAAAGTGAGGACAACAACAATGCCTATCATGGAAGGTTTCTGTAGGGATTGAACAGGAGCATGGAAAGGGGTTAGCACAGGCTTTACTGTTTACTTAACACAGAGTAAACCCTCAGGAAGTATCAGCCATCGCTAAAGATGAACAAAAATGTAATTTTGAAGGAAAGAAGAAAAAACAGTGTGGGTAAGACTTAAACATGTGTACAGGTCTGATCTGCCATCAGGCCATCAGTCCGCAAGCTCTGCTGTTAAATTTCCCTGTGTTTCAAAATGGGGGGAGGGGGTGGGAGGAAGAGAGAGAAATACCTGAATAGCAAGAGAATAAGAGAAAATATTTGCAAAAGGCTAGTATCCAAAATACAAAAAGCACTCTTAATACTTAACAATAAGGAAACTACCATGCAATTTAAAAAACAGGGAGAAGACTAAACAGATACCTCACCAACAAAGATGGGAAGTAAGTACACTGAAGCGAACATCGTACGTCATCAGGGAACTGCACATGAAAAGTGATACGCCACTACACACCTATGAGAACGGCCCAAATCCAAAACATCAACACCAAGCGCTAAGGAAGATGTGGAATGGGATGCTAGTGGGAATGCAAAATGGTAGAACCACTTTGGAAGACAGCTTTTGCAGTTTCTTACAAAACTAAACATATGTGCTAAGGTGTAGGTCAGAAGCAAAGTGGCTGTCTGACATGTGTGAGGTCCTGGGTTCCATTACCAGTACTGCAGCGAACAAAACTAAACAAAAACCAACACTATACTTACTTCACCATTAAGCAGCCCAGGAATCATTCTCCTTAGTGTCTTCTTAGTATCTAGCTAAAAATATGTCCACACAAAAAACCTACACATGGATTTTCTAGCAGTTTTATGCATAACTGCCAAAACTTGGAAGCAACCAAGATGTCCTTCACTAGGTAAGTGGATAAACAAAGTGGTACCTCCTTACAACACAGTATTACTCGCCACTGGAAAGAACGCGCTATCAAGCCAGGAGAAGGCACTGAAGAATGAACACGTGCTGCGAAGTGAAAGAAGGCAATCTGAAAAGACGACGCGTGCTGTATGATTCAAGTAAATGACATGACGGAAAAAGGAGAAGTGGACACAGTGAAAGGGTCAGTGGTTGCCAAGGCTTGGGAGGCAGAGCACAGTGGATTTTGGGGGCAATGAAACTATTCTATGTGATACTACAATAACGGACACATGCCATTATTACATATTTATCAAATCTCACAGATCAGTACACTGAGTGAACTCTAATGTAAACTATGAACCATTTGATAATGTGTCCTTATAGACTTAACTGTGGTGCACCACGTCATGGGGGCAGGGGTGCTTTGTGAAGTAGGGGCAGGAAAATCTTTACCTTCTCCTCAATCTGCTATGAACATCAAACAGTTCCAAACTACAAAGTCTATAAAAAATATATTTTTAGAAAACCTGATTATATTTTCTTCCAGTTATTTATTTTTTCCTTTTTAAGTGTACCTTATTCATTTGCAATTTAGCCAAATATGGTAAAATGCAGGGGTGCATGATAGTCTCTCCCTTTTCCCATGGGAAATGCATTCCAAGACCCCCCAGAGATGCCTGAAAGTGCGGACCGTACTGAAATAGATACTCTATTTTTTTCCTACGTATACAACTATGATAAAGCTTAATTTATCAATTAGGCAGAATAAGAGAATAAAACAGTAACAAATAATTCTAACAATATATTGTAGAGTAAAGGTATGTGAGTATGTTGTTTCTAACTCTGTCTCAAAATATCTCACTACACTTTGATCTTATCACCTAAGGTCCTGTACTACTAAGCATCTCTCCAGCAAATTCAAACTGACAGCATTGTTCCTCTTGCACTCTGTGGCCATTATAAACAAAGTAAGAGTTTACTTATTTGAACACAAGCAGTACAACTCCGCAACCCAGCCAAGACAGCTACCGAGTGCCTGAGGGGTGAGAAAGGTACGAGGTGTGGATAAGCTGGACAAGAGGATGATTCAAGTCCTGCCAGGTCAGTATGAGATTTCATCATGCTCCTCAGAACAACGCAGGATCTGAAACTGAAACCTATGGCATGTTTCTAGAATGTTCCATGTAATATTTTCAGATCTTGGCTGACCGTGGAAAGCAAAACCACTATGACTCCCCCCACCACAGCTGAGCAAATATCCAATACCCTTTACTGAGCAGTCCATCCTCCTCTCAATGACTGAGCGTACAACCTGCTGCTCCAGTCTCCCCAGTAGCCAGTACCCCGCCCCCTCCACCATGATTCTACCACCAAACTGCTTTTCTGAGGGAACAGTTCTTGTCCCCACAGTCCCATGTGTCCCTACTGCACAGCATGCTCTGCTGCACAACAAAGCCTGTGGCAGGGTCCTGATGCAGAGATGGGCACAGGGCTCCAGCAGCCCCATGGTTTCTTCTAAGGACTTCACTCACTGACACGAAGGAAGGTCACATTCTTCTCCTACCAGGAGCTACAAAAATAGAAGCCTGGAACAATCACCAACCACACCATCTTTTCCTCTAGCTACACAAAACCATCAGCAAAAGGAGAGAGAGAGGCTGGGTATGAGGCTCCTCTACAGTCACCAAAGCAAATGTCACCCAAAAGGTCTCCCAGTACTTGACTCAGGAAATGTCTTAGCTAATTTTTTGCTCAAGACGGGGAGGGGAGTTTCTTTCCCTTGCACCTGAAAGTCTCGGATTCATCTACAAAGCCTTTAATTACATGTAAACTCTTCGCAAGTAAATCTTGGGCTGTCTTTCACATTTATGGCTATTTTTATGTATTCTAGGGCTCAACTTGCCCTCCAAAATTCTTATATAAATCTGCAGATAGGTGACAGTACAAGGCTAATCAGTCCCCAACTCATCTTTAGTTTTCAAAATGTTCTTGGCTATTCTTGCAGATTTATTCTTCCTGCTGTTCTTTAGAATCATTTTAACAAGTTACTTCCCCCACCTTCTTTCAAAATTTCAGTGGGATTTTCATCTGAATTACATTAATGGGCAAATTAAGGAGCTAATCTCACATCTTCAAGTTTCTTATACCATATTATATAGAATATACAGTTTTTTAAAAATGTTCTTCATCTTTCCATTTTTGTCTCAAAATCGCTGAGGTTTTGATGTTCCAGTTAAGTAAAATGTTTTCTTCTTTAAATCATACTGACTTTTCATTCTATTGACTATTATAGAAAAAAACTACTAACTTTTGTATACTTGCTTTATAACCAATCAGACAATTTTCTGATTGTAGCAGTCCTACTATATTGGCTAGAATTCCTAAGATAAGGTCAAATAATACTGGCGAGAGCAGGCCTCCTTATCTTGGTTCTTGGTTTAATGGAAATTCTCTAGCATTTCACTTAATGTATGTTGGTTTAAAATGCCATTTGTACTCTTTGTTTTACAGACTTCAATGACTATTTTCAACAAGCATATGTTTACACTTTTTGCAGAATAAAGCAAAACGTAGCTTCTTCCTTTGCTAATGATGAAGAAACTAAAATCTACAACTCTTAAGTAGGTAGTTTTCTCCTAACCAAATTTCACAAATAAGTCACTAATATTGGAATAACAACAAAAGTGTTTAAAGTCAAAGAGAAATCCAATATCCTACTATATCAACTTTTTTCCTCATATCCCCAGTTAAGTAATCTTTTTAACCCAGTAGATAGTAAATAAAACAAAATGAAATTGATATATCTGATATTTTCACTGATTAACCAAATAGCAGATCACAGGAAGACATCTGGATGTGCATAAGATTTAAAACTTTGAAGATTTTTTATAACTTGGTGCTTATAAAATTATATGGACTCTGTTGTTTCATCTTATTAAATCTCTCACACCAAATTTACCTTAGATACCCATATCATTTACCACCTAACTTCTCTTAAATTTGCTATCTACAGCCAGGCATAGTGACACGCCTATAATTCCAGCAGCTCAGGAGGCTGAGGCAGGAACACTGCAAGTCTGAGGCCAGCTTCAGCAACTTAGCAAGGCCCTATGCAATTTAGCAGGACCCTACCTCAAAACAAAATCTAGAAAAGGACCAGGGATGTCGCTCAGTGGTAAGTGCCTCTGGGTTCAATTCCTGGTGCCAAAATTTAAAAAAAAAATGCTATCTACAGAAGCCAGGGAAGCATATCTATGTAAGATGTACTGTGAAATTCTATACAATTATTTCTTTCTCTTCAAAATACGACCTGGAAAGTACCATTTCAAGGGATTTCTACTGTGTTTATAGTAAGCAATATAACAGCACTTTATCAAAATAATGCTTACTCGTCAACTTTTTGTAAAGACTCTCACTAAATTTATCTTATCCCCCCCAAAATGCTAAGATCTTTAAGACCCATGAGCAAAGTAAGAGATCTAACAGCCTACCAAATATCAAAATAGATATGTTTATTTTAATACATATATGTGTCACATACATACATATACACACACATTCATATGTTTGGAAGCCATTACAAACACTTTGATCATTTTGAAGAGGTCCTATAATTGCCTCATTTAGTTTTAGTAATAGAAAATGAAAAATATAGGTTTTGCAAATTTTTCCTCTCTACATGTTAATATTTAATAATGATAAACATGCTATTTTATTGCACCAGACATAATTAAAAGCCTCCCTTCTATTTTCATACCTCAGGGCTATTGCTATACATACCCATAACTATCCATTATCATTCAGAGCAACTTAAGAGTCTGCATTTGGGCTCTGTTATTAGCATATTCTTATTGTACCATTCTGACTTCCTCCCTGTATCTCTTTTAGTTTCTATTCAGCTTACTAAGGTCATTAAAGAACAGTTAAACTCACTGACAGCCTAAGGGTTTCTCCAAAAAAACCAAGTCCATAATTCAATGCTAGACTTTGCAAATTATACTGATGTGACCAGTGTACCCTCTATCCTTCCTTACCTGTGTCTTGGAAGAGCCTTACCTGGCCAAAACATCTAACTTCTAGATAGTATTTCGTATTTTTCAAAGAGCTCTCACCTGTTCTCTGATAGCATCCATAAATAATAAGGTATACTAGGCAGAAGCTAATTTCTAATACAAGATTTTTTTTTTTATAAAGAATAATCCATTTCTCTAACAGAGAAAATCAATGACAGGACCAACTCTGAACACAGATCTCCTCACTTGAACACAGCAACCACTAGGACCATGGAGGTCTCTCCTTGAACATCAGAACTCCAGGCTCTCTGACCTTTAAACTCCAGCACTTTTATCAGTGGCCCCCTGGGTTCTCAGGCCTTTGATCTCAGACTAAGAGACCAAAGCAGACTGGCTTCCCTGGTTCTGAGACCTCTGGGCGTGGACTGAAGAGAGTTATACAATACCAGCATCCCTGGGACTCCAGCTTGCAGACAGCCTGTCTTAGCCTCCATAATCACATATGCCAAATCTAAGATATCCTTTCTCGTCCTTATGTATATAGCCTGTTGGTTCTGCCTTACAACTGGGCAGTGTGTAGAAGCAGGAAGACTCTGGAGAAGCAGGCTAGCAAACGGGGTACTAAGGACAATTCTGATGAGAGCTCAAAAGACAAGAGCTCTCTCATGCTTGCTCTCGTTCTTGCCCTTCTGCCTTCCCCCATGGGATGACACAGCAAAAAGGCATTCACCAGATGTAGGCCCTTTGACTTTGACTTCTCAGTCTTCAGAGCTGGAAGAAATAAATCTGTTCTTTGTAAACTGCCTCGTCTCAGGTGTTGTTACAGCTGCACAAAACAGATGAAGACACCAACTTTCCTCATTCTCAGTCCCTTCATCTGCAAAACAGGAATGGTAAAGCCCACTCTACAGCTGTGTGAGGCACCAACCCAATGCATGGGCAGATGTACTTAAGCCCGACCCCATGCTACTCTCAGGCTTCAATTGCCTTAAACTCAAACACACACATAAGGGTGATGACAGGGCATGACAGTCATTTCTCTAAGTCCACCAGCCATCCTCCTTATACATTCAGAAATCCCTCCACTCCCACTCCTTATCTACATTCCCACAAACACCGTGGAAGGTGACGGCATGCTAAGCGCTATATTAGACTTTGGTCCAATCTCTTAATCTCTGTTACATCAGACACACATCCCATCTGAAATTTTAGAAATCGACTACTACAGGTTTGTCATTCCTCTGCACCAGCCTGACCCTCTGAGCCTCTGACTGTTTGTCTGAATCAAAATGTTAACACCGAGGTTTCAACAAATCACTCAAGTACCAGTGGTATACACCTGTAATCCCAGCAACTTGGGAGGCTGAGGCAGGAGAATCCCAAGTTCAAAGCCAGCAATGGCAACTTAGTGAGACCCTGTCTCAAAATAAAAAACAAAAAGGACTGGAGATGTGGCTCAGTGGTTAAGCATCACTGGGTTAATCCCCACTACCAAAAACAAAACAAAACAAAAAAAATTCAAGTACCACCATCACCACTAACATTCACTAATTCCTCTACACAGAGGTCTGCAAACCATACTCAAAAGGCCAAATGAGGCCGATTTTCATAAAACCACAAGCTAAGAGTTTCTGCATTTTTAAATGGTTGAAAAAAAGTCAAAAAAGAAAATTACACTGAGGAGACATGAAAATTATATAAATTCAAATTACAGTGTACACAAATAATTTTTATTGGATTAAAGCCTCCTCATTCATTTGATACATAACGTCAGTTGCTGCTTTTTCATGTTACAACAGCATAGTTGAACAGCTGAGACAGAAACCAAAGAGCCAACTATGACTAAAATATAGGGAAAGTCTGCTGACCCATACCTACATTGGTTCCATAACGTATTCACAAGTAATTTGAAGAGCTGGAGCAGTAGCTCAGTGGTTACTGAACTTGCCTGGCATACACAAGGACCTGGGTTTGAACCCCAGCACCACAAACCCGACTAAGTATCAGAGAAGCAAAAGCCAGATGAAAAATTAAAATTTATTCTTATCTTTCCCTCCCCCTCTTTAAAAAAATAAAATAAAAATTTTAAAAAAGAATAATTTGAAGCTTGATGTGGTGGTGCACACATGTAATCCCATCTACTTGGATGGCTAAAGTAGGAGGATTCCAAGTTCCATGGCAGCCTCAACAACTTAGCGAGACTATCAGCAACTCAGCAAGGCCCTAAGACCCTTATCTCAAAAAATAAAAAAAGAACAGGGGATGTAGTTCAGTGGAAAAGTGTCCACTAATACATTAAAAAAAAAGAAGAAGAACTTGAAGCTATGTGTGCTCTGGGGCACATCTGTAATCCTAGTGACTTAGAAGTTAAGGCAGGATGATGGCAAGTTCAAGGTCCACCTTAGCAACTTAGTGAGATCCTGACTCGAAATAAAAAAAATAAAGAAAAGGGCTGGTGATACTGCTCAGTGGTAGAGCACCGTGCCTGAGTTTAAGCACCAGTGTTGGGGGAAAGAGTAACTTGACAGATTAAGTCTACCAAGTCACTGCATTTATTTTCTGTATGTCTTTTACATTATTTGGGCGTAAAAAAATAAAGCTATGGAACAGATTTATAGTTAAGTATTATAGTAACAAATGTCTCCCTGACATCCTTACACTTCCATCCCAGTTCACATTAAGGGCTAATTAAGAAGATCAACAGAACCCAGTGGTGCTTTACCACTGAGCTACATCCCCAATTCATTCATCGTTGGTTCTTTCCTTCCTTCTTTCTCTCCCTCCTTCCCTTCCTTCCTTCCTCCCTCTCCCTTTCTTTCTCAAGACAGGGTCTCATTAAGTTGCTGAAAATGGCCTCAAACTTGCCATCCTCCTGCCTCTGCCTCCTAGGCGGCTAGTCAGAACTGTATCACACACAGGGGCTGAAGCAGTGGCTCAGTGGTTTCGGCGCTTTGGCAAGCGCGAGGACCCGGGTTCAAACCCCAGTACTACATACACAACTAAGTGTTAAAGCAACTAAGGCCATGTGAAAAACTAAATAAAGTTCTTTCTCCCTTTCTCTGTCTCTGCCTGTCTGTCTCTCTCTCTCTCTCACTGTCCCTCTCTCTTTAAAAAAAAAAAAAAAAAAAAAGAACTGTATCACACAGGAGCAGTGGCTCAGCAGCTGGAGCACTTGCCTGGCATGTGCGAGGACCTGGGATCAAACCCCAGCACCATATATACAACTATGTGTTGGAGAAACAAAGGCCAGATGAAAAAAATAAAATCGATTCATTCTCTCTAAGAAAAAAAAGACTGAATTACACATTAATATACATCAATGACTCTGGAGACAGGAGGATATCAAGTTGGTGGATTGCTCAGGCAACTTAGTGAGAACGTGTCTCAAAACAAAAAATATAAAGGGTTGAGGGGCTGGAGCAGTGGCTCAGCAGTTATGGTACTTGCCTGGCATATGCAAGGACACGGGTTTGAACCCCAGCACCACGTACACAATGAACTGTCAGAGCAACGAAAGCCACATGAAAAACTAAATAAAATTGATTCTCTCTCTCTCTGTCCCTCTATAGCTAACATAAATAAATAAATAACTAGTGCTAGGGATGTAGCTCAGTGGTAGAGCGCCCCCTGGGTTCAACACCTAGTATCATGAAAAAATAAAAATAAAAATAGCCATAGGACAGCTCCTGTGAAAGAAGAGTAGAACTAATAAACGTTGGCAAGGATGCGGCAAAACTGGAACCCTTGTACTTTGCTTGTGGGACTGTCAAGTTGTCATCTACTGAGGAAACAGTGCGTCAGTTCATCCAAACAAAAATCATTATATGATCCAGCAATTCCAATTCTGGGTTTAAATCCAAAAGAATTGATGGCAGGGCCTCAGACAGGTAACTGTAGATGCACATTCATAGCAGAGCTAGACACAGTAGCCAAGAGATGGAACAATCTAGGTGTCCATAAAAAGATGAGTGGAGAAACAAAATATGATATTCAGATACAATGGAATATTATTCAGCCTGAAAAAGGAAGGAAATTCTGACCATATAGTATATATGGATGAACCTTAAGGAACATTATGCTAAGTGAAATAAGCCATTTACAAAAGGACAAATATGTTTTGACCCCATTTACATGAGGTCCCTCTAAAATAGTGAAACCTCCATCATACAGACAAAGTAGAATGGTGGCTACTAGAAACCAAGTGGGAAAACTGGGGAATCAGTATATAAAGGATACAGTGTTTTAGTTAGGGAAGATAAAAAGTTTTGCAGAAGGTTTATGGTGACAACAATGTGAATGGTGTACTTAATGCCACCAAACAGAACTAACTTATGAATGGTTAAAGATTATTTCATGTTATGAGTATTTCATAACAATTTTAAAAACATGGCTAACCAAAAGATTACTGTCATTAATAAAATGTGATACATCCATACAATGGATATAAAAAGGAATAAAGTACTGATACAGCTACAACATAGATTAATTTTGGGGGGTAGTGGGGGTGCTGGGGATCAAACCCAGGGCCTTGTGAATACCAGGCAGCTGCTCTACCACTGAACCACATGCCCACCCCTGGATAAATCTTTAAAACAAAAAGAAGACACAGGTACAACAGACCACATACTATATAATTACATTTACATGAAATATGCAAGCAGACAAATCCATACAGAAAGCAGATTATTGGTTGCCAGGAGAGCAGGGGGGCCTTAAGGGGAAAAACTAACTGCTCAATGGGTGGAAGATTCCATTCAGGGATAAAAAGCTCTGGGACAGCAGCAATGGTTATACAACATACAGTGACTATGTAATACCACCAAACTATACACTTTAAAATGGTCACGAAAGAAAATTTTATTTTGCACATTTTGCCACAATTTAAAACTGCTTTAATGAATGAGCCGAGTACAGTGGTACACACCTGTATTCCCAGTGACTTAGGAGGCTGAGGCAGGAGGATCACAAGTTCAAAGTCAGCCTCAGCAACTCATGAGGCCCTATCTCAAAATAATATATAAAAAGGCTTAGGAGCCAAAAATATAGTGTGGAGGAAAGACAGCTTGTTCAACAAATGGTGCTAGACGAACTGGACAGCCATATGCAGACAAATGAAATCCTTCTCTCTCACCCTGCACAAAAATCAAATTCAAATGGATCAAAGAATTAGGAATTAAACCAGGAATTAAACAATTGCTAAAAGAAAAAAACAGGATCAACACTCTACCACATCAGTGTAGGCACCATCCTTTCCTAACAAGACTCCCACAGTGCAGGGGCTGGAGTGGTGGCTTACCGGTTACGGCGCTTGACTGCCAAGTGCGAGGATGCGAGTTCAAAACCCAGCACCACATACACAACGAAGTGTCTGGGGAATGAAAGTCACATGAAAAACTAAATAAAGATTGCTTCTCTCTTTCTCTCTAAAATAAAAAAGACTCCCACAGTGCAAGAAGTAAAGTCAAGAATCAATGAGTGGGATGCCATTAAACTGAAAACCTTCTACAGCCAAAGAGTTAGTCAAGAGTGTCGAGAGAGCCTACAGAATGGGAGAAGATCTCTGCCGGCTACACCTCCAAGAGAGAACTAATATCCGGAATACACAAAGAACTCAAGAAACTGAACACCAAAACCATAAAGAATCCAATCAATAATGGGCTAGGGAACTAGACAGAAACTTCTCAATGGAGGAAGAAGTCCAAAAAGCCAACAAGTATATGAGAAAACATTCTACATCACTAGCAATCAGAGAAAACACAAACCAAAACTTCACTAAGATTCCACCTCACTCCAGTCAGGGTGACAAAAATGAAGAAAACGAACAACAGATGCTGGAGGGGTTGTGAGGAGAAAGGAACACTATCACACTGTTGGTTGGACTGCAAACTTGTCAGCCCCTCTGGAAAGCAGTGTGGAGACTCCTCAAAAAACTAGTGTTGGAACCATCGTTACGACCCAGTTATCCCATTCCTGGGTATTTTCCCAAAAGAGGTAGAACTGGCATACTACAGAGACACTGCTGCATCAATTTTTACAGCACCTCAATTGACTATAGCTAAATTATGGAACCAGCCCAGATGCCCCTTGCTGGATGAGTGGATTCAAAACCTGTGATATAGGGGCTGGAGAGGTGGCTCAGTGGTTACGGAACTTGCCTGGCATGCGCAAGTACACTCAAACCCCAGCACCCACATACACAACTAAGTGTCAGATCAACGAAAGCCATGTGAAAAACTCAATAAAAGCTGATTCTCTCTCTCTCTCACTGTCCTTCTCTCTTTAAAGAAAAAAAACCAACTGTGATACAAACACACACACACACACACACACACACACACACAATGGAATTCTACTCTGCTATTAGAGAACAATATCATGGCATTTGCAGCCAACTGGATGGAGATGGAAAAAATTATGTTGCGTGAACTATCCCAAACTCAGAGACTTAAGGGCCAAATATTTTCTCTCATATGTGTTAGCTAGAGTAAAATCTAAGATAGGATTAAAGTTAGCCAAGCTTAAATAATAATCTCAACATAGGTGAAATTTCATGTAAGCAGGGGGAACCATAACTATGAAGGTGTGGGGGAGAAGAGAGTGAGCCAGGGAGGGGAGGGAGGGATTAGGGGGGTTTATCAGTGCAACTGGGAACTCTGGACTCCCGTGAGAAGCCCAACTATATACGCAGGCAGAGAAAGTCAAGAAATTTCAAAAACTAACACACATGCATACGCTTATATCTATCTATAATATGGGATAATCAGAGGAGACATGAGAGTGGGGAACAGACGAAACGGGGAGAACTTGGACTAGGATCGCCCTTAACTTTCTTTGTCAGTATCCATGTATGCATGAATACGTAACAACGATTCCTTCTAATATGCAAGACTATGTCAAACAAACAAAAAAAAGGCCTGGGGTGTAGCTCAATGGTTAAGCACTCCTGGTTCAATCCCTGGTACAAAAATAAATGAATAAAGCATTAAAAGTGCACAGTTCTGGGGCTGGTGCGGTGGGTCAGTGGTTATGGCACTTGCCTGGCATGCGGGAGTACACAAGTTCAAACCCCAGCACCCACAAACACAACTAAGTCTTGGAGCAACAAAGGTCACATGAAAAACTAAAAAATAAAATTCTCTCTTTATCCCCCCCTCTCACTGTCCCTCTCACTCTATAAAAAAAGAAAAAAAGTAGACAATTCTTAAAAACAATAACAACAATAACAAGCCAGTTAACAGTCACTTAGATATCAGGTAGCTAATCTGCAGAACTAAAGAACTAAGTTTTATCAATCATAGAAACATGTTATTTCACATAAATGATCTTAGTTAGGCGAAAAGAAATACCAAAATTACCATGTGTTCAATAAATATGAAGCTGTAGCTATGCCCTAACTTTGAAAAATAGTGCATTTTTTAATAGAAACACTGAACCATTTCCAGGATCAGATTAGGGTACTACACTTCATGTCATGTACACAAGATAAATAATGTTTTGATGTGAGTGTTACAAGAGCTCACACCCAAAAGAAATGCACCACTCAGCTGGGCGTGGTAGCAAACAACTATAATTCCAGCTACTTGGGAGGCTGAGGCAAGAGGATCACAAGGCCAACCTGGGCAACTCAGCAAGACTCTGTCTCAAACTGAAATTTTAAAAATGGGCTGGGGGCTCAGTAGAGTACATGCCTAGCATATGTAAGGCCCTGAGTTCAATTCTCAGTACAAAAGAAAGACAGAAAGAGAGAAAGCACACCACTCAGAGACAGCCTAGAGCCTCAGTTGCTATTTTAGCCATCTGCCCCTAGACCTGAGAGGTTCTTTTCTCAAAAACACTTTAAGAAGCAGCTATCTTCAAGTGGAAGAAATAAATGCCAAAAACATTTATAATCAACAGAACATAAAGATACTTTTCTTCGCAGCTTTATCTTAGCATAACTCACTTCCAATATTTTAAGATCAAATTGGCACAGTCTCACACTTTAAATAGGGACAACTTGGTTGAGAATTTAACTGTGAGAAGACAGGATACTCCAGGGTCATGTAAACCACATAAAACTTAACTAATGTAATAAAAGCTAGCTTGACAGAATTTTGTCAGTAAAATTATTTTTAAATATAAACATCATATCTAAAATAGAGAATATAAGCTTTTAGTTTGGCTATATTCAATGCAAAATCAGTAAGATACAAGCGATGGAAAGCTTAAGCTCCGCTGGAGTGAAGGAAAAGGTGCATCACCAGCTTCCAACGAGGAATCCTAACTACCGTTACTTAAGAGAGCAGACAACATGAGGTGCCCCATGAATGGTCACTGTGAAAAAAGCAAAGGGTTAAAACAAGGCAAAATAAGCTCCTCCTGACAAACCGAGATGTCAGCACCTCTATTAACTGCTTAAACTTGGGGGATGAAATTAAATGTACAAACAGCACAGGAAATAAAATGACATTTCTCAACCTTGAGCAAGTGTCTCAAACTGATTTGAAGACACTTCAGGTCCATACACTCACTATGAGAATTTTGAAAGTTTGTGTTTTCATTTCAAAATTACATTAAAAACATTAGCATAAGCCTGTTCTGGATCACCCAGATGCTTCCTTGGAAACAGAGCTGCCACGTGATTTCTCAGCCCACATGTGCTGATGTGCTTACCACTGGGCTAAGGGCAAACAAAAGGACTTTAACTGGTCTGTAGGAGCAAGCAGAGAACACAGATGGATGAGACATCCCATACATATGCATACAAGCCACAGGATGGACAAGGGGCATACCTACAGTGTTGGGTGTTAAAGAGATGAGGGAACTGAGTCACACCCTGGTAAGGTGATAAAGGCATTCCCCAAACCCCCATGTCAGCCAGAGCAGGAAATAGCCCAAGAGTGGCAATGTGAATGAAATAGCATCTATTCCATGAAACTACATGATTTTAATTTTATTGGGTTTGTCATTTTATCTGTATTTAATTTATAAACTTGCAGCATAAGAAGTTTATACTTGGGGCTGGAGTGGTGGCTCAGCGGTTTCGGTGCTTGCCTGGCAAGCACGAGGACCCGGGTTCAAACCCCAGCACCACGTACACAACTAAGTGTTGGAGCAACTAAGGCCATGTGAAAAACTAAATAAAGTTGTTTCTCTTTCTCTGTCTCTCTCACTGTCCCTCTCTCTCTAAAAAAAAAAAAGTTTATACTTGTATACATTCTTAACTAACATTATAATAAATATGTTAGGAGTAAAAAAGACCATTCAATGGGGAAAGGACAGCCTTTTCAACAAATAGTGCTGGGCAAAATGGATATCCACATACAAAAGAATGAAGGTGGACCCTTGCCATCCACCATATACAACAGTTAACTCAAAATGGACTAAAAACCTAAACTCAAAAGTTAGAACTATAAAACTCAGGGAAGAAAACATGAGGAAAAACTTCAAAATGATGTATTTGGCAATTATTTCTTGGGTGACATCAAATGCACAGATAACAAAAGAAAAAATAAATTGGATTTAAAATCAGAAATTTTTGTGCATCAAAGGACACTACCAAGAAAGTAAGCAGATAACCAAAGAATGGGAGAAAATAATTGTAAATCATGTATCTGATAAGACATAATATCCAAAATACATGAAGAACTTCTATGACTCAACAAAACAAAAACAAACAAACCAAAAACCCTCAATTCAAAGATGGGCAAAGGACTCAAATAGAGATTTCTCCAAAGAAGATACGCAGATGGCCAATAAGCACATGAAAAGATATTCAACAACATATAGTCATTAGAGAAACGGAAATCAAAACCACAATCTGGTATCACTTCATACCCACTAGCCTTGCTACGTTCATTTATCTTGTTTACTTTTTGTGGTACTGGGCTTGAATTCATGGATGCTCTACCACTGAGCTACATTCCCATCCCTTTTTATTTTTTGAGACAGGGGCTTGCTAAATTGCCCAGGCTGACCTGGAACTTGCGATCCTCCTACCTCAGCCTGCAGAAAAGCTGGGATTTACAGGCATGCACATTGGCACCCAATGTGGACTGCTACATTTAAAACAAAAAGGAAAATATATGATGTTGGTAAGAATGGGGAGAAACTGGAACCCTCAAACTTTGCTAGTGGGAATGTAAAATGATTTAGTCATGACAGAAAACAGTTTGGTAGTTCCTCAACAAGTTATATGTGCAGAGCACATGACTATAATCTCAGCTACCTAACAGGTTGAGACAGGAAGATCTTGAGTTCAAGGACAGACTGGGCAACTTAGTAAGACTCCATTTCAAAAAAAAATTGAATCACTTATGTAGTATATAAAAAAACAGATAATATTGCATATCACTAATGAATACATAAACACAGATCGCAGATGTAACATAGATGGAAAGGACACGTATCTTCCTGGCAAGAGCAGTTCACCTCTGGGAAAGGAAGGGCTGAAGAGTAGTGTACCACGGTGGGTACAACTTATCTGAAGAACTGCATACCTTAAAGAAAAGAGGCGGGTGGAAGTGGGAGAAACAGGAAAAAGAAAAATTCAAATTTGTTAAATTAAAAGGTTCAGATGTTACTCTTTATTCTCTCCACATCTGAAACATTTAATAAAATAAAAATTGAAACGACTAAAAAATCAAAAGTTGCCATAAATAGAATTAAAACTTTCCTTAGTCATTCTGCACAATGAGTGAAAAGACAGCTCACTGACACTGGGCAATGTTCTAGAATGTACCAGTTACAGTACCTTGGAGCCAGATGCAATGGTGCACGCCTATAATCCCAGCAACACAGGAGGATCAAAAGATTGAGGCCAGCCTAGGCAACCTAAGGAGGTTCTAAGCATTCAACAAGACCCTGTCTCAAAATTTAAAAAAAAAAAAAAAAGGCTGAGAATGCTGCTCAGTGATAAGTGTGCCTGGGCTCAAGCATTAATACCCCCAAAACAAAGAGCACCTTGGACTTCCCTGCCCGCCTTTCCCATCCCACAGGTCTGAGATGTCACTAGCCACACTTACCCTTACTCTAAACCCATCATTGTTGCTTCAGTTTCTACTTGCTTCCAAATTTGCAAGTAAAACAAACATTGATTTCCCTTAGAGATAATGTATAAAAACTGCAGCATTCTATCAACATAAGTAAATTCATACCAAGCTAATAGTTCAGATAACAATGGTTCAAAATTATTGTCAGTAATTAAAAACTGTCATTAATAAAACACAAATTCCTGTAAGAGTCAAAAACTTGGAAGCAACTACAACCTGGAGCTCAACACTTTGCCAGTTTTTCTAAGACTATAAAACTACCCTAGAGCCTTCACTGTTTTCTGTCTCTCACACACAGAGCATGACAAGTGCCTAGGTCCCTTCCCCGCTTAATGAAAACACTATTTCCATGTAAGAACAAAGAAACTGAGGGTACACTGGGCTCAAAACAGCATAGAATACCAAAAGCAGGAATGCTCCTACAAATCTACCTAAGAAAATAAAAATGTATACTCACACAAAGACAAATGCTCATAGTAACATTATTCATAATAAAAAAAGGAAAACAATCTGATTGTTCAACAGATGAATAAACAAAAAGCAGCACATCAATACAATACAATACTATTCAGCCATATAAAAGATGAAGTACTGATATGTGCTACCACGCGGACGAATCTGGAACACATTACTGTATGTGAAAGGCAGCAGACACAAAAGG
Organism: Aplodontia rufa; assembly: GCA_004027875.1. Classification (NCBI taxonomy): domain Eukaryota; kingdom Metazoa; phylum Chordata; class Mammalia; order Rodentia; family Aplodontiidae; genus Aplodontia; species Aplodontia rufa. Next base: position 29,784 of record PVKS010013989.1, on the reverse strand, counting down.
CCACATATTCTATGATTTCATTAATACAAAATGTCCAAAACAGTCAAATTGGTGAGACAAAAAGCAGACTGGTGGTCACCCAGAGCTGGGTCGGGGCTGGGGAGAAACGGGGAGTAAATGCTATTTTATCTAGGGGCAATGAAAATGTTCCAAAACTGTTTCTGGTGGTCATTATAAAACTCTATGAATAATTTTTAAAAACCAGTGCACCTGTACATTTTAAATGGTGAATTATATTTCCATGGTACTATTTTTAGTGTGGTTTTTTTTTTTTAAGCAGGATAAACTGGGCCAGGTGTGGTGGCACATGCCTATAATCCCAGCAGCTCAGGTGGCTGAAACAGGAGGATCCCAAATTCATAAGCCAGCCTCAGCAACTTAGCAAGACCCTCAGCAACTTATAGAGACCCTGTTTCAAAATAAAATATAAAAAGAACGGGGATGATGCTCAGTAGTAAAGAGTCCCTGGAGTCAATCCCCAGTACCAAAAAAAAAAAAAAAAAGAAGCAACAGGACAAGTTGTTAAAATCACTGAACAGACTGCCTAAAATCCCACCTTGTATGTTACCGCAAAGCAAAATAAGAGAACAAAGAGGCTGTCACCCAGTAAGACCTTAAGACCTTTGTATTAGGACTCATTGGGTGTCTAGAAATCCCAGGGTCACCATTTCTTTGGGATTTGAGAATTTGGGGACTGTTTCTGTACTGGGGATCGAACCCAGGGGACAACCACTGACCACATCCAGTCCTTTTAATTTTAAGGGCCTTGGCTAAAATGCTGACGTTGGCCTCAAACTTGCACTCCTCCTGCCTCAGCCTCCCATGCCCAGTTTAAAATCAAGTTTTAATGCAATCCCAACAACTCTTCCACAAACCTACAACTGCCCAGCTCTCTTGGGCACTGTTGCTTTCACAGGTTAAATCTTCCAGAATTCACACAAGCTCAAAAGACCCTTTGCATCATTACTTCCTTACTAAGGAGGCTAGCATTCCATGTCCTTAAACTTACCCTTACCTAGCTATGCTTTATTTTATGGCAGATTCTTCTCATTGGAAGACACAGTTGTCCGTTTCTGGAACTGCTGAATCCCTCACCTTTCTTTTTTTCTAAAGCAAACTTTAAAAATTTTTTTTTTAGTGCTGGGGCCTTGTGCATGCCTAGGCAAGGGTTCTATCACTGAGCTACATCCTTCCCTTCCTCTCTTACCTTATCTAGTTCCTATGTATACTAGTGAAACTTCAAAGTAGAACCAGCAGTACAACTAACTCATTCACACGTAGCTCAACACACAGATCTCCAAACCTACAAGCCAAAAATCTCACAAATACTACACCAAGACACAAATAAGTAAAATAATAAAACCTGATCTACGTGGGAGGCAAAAAAAGGGGACAAAGAGTCTAGTGTTAGGTTTCCCTAGTTCACTGCTGACCTTCACAATCATTCTGGGAACATACAAGAAACCTAGTCACCGCAGCAGCACAGATGGAGGTACCAGCTTTACTTACAATAGGCAACAACAGCAAAACAGCAACTCACATGTCCAACAGGAGGGAGATGATTAAGCACAGTATATCTGTATAAGAAAATATATCCACACACACCAAAAAAAGCTGCAAGTGTAAGCTATGTAAATACGTAGGAGAGGCCATGCAAAGTATCAAGTAGAAGAAGCATGAAAAACTTTCATGATGGGGCTAGAGCGGTGGCTCGGAGGTTACAGCGCTTGCCCTGGTGTGTGCGAGTACCTGAGTTCAAACCCCAGCACCACATACACAAATAAGTGTCTGAGCAACGAAAGCCACATGAGAAACTAAATAAAAATTGATTCTCTGTTTCTCTCTCACACTGTCCCGCTCTCTTTAAAACAAAACTTTCATGTTGATGAAAGTTATTTATTGTCTCCTTTTTACTCACTACCTACTCATGAGTTGGAAGTAGAAAATTTAAGTAGTATTCCTACCAACATCTTCAAGCTTATTTTTTCAAAAGGATCTTTTACACTGACACAAATACTAAGAGTTTATAAAGACACAGTAGTTGATACTTCATAATGAAGAAGTTCCTTGAAATTCTTGGCATTTGGGGTATTAGTTTATAGTCAAGTTGAACAAATACACAAGAAAAAATTTAAACACACAATCTAAAGAAAAATGTGCCAAAGAAAATGCAAACCCATCAAATTTTGTCTTAATGTCCATTGTTTTAATATAATTATTCTAATTACCATGATTTGTTGATCCTCTTCTCATCACTAATGTAACATTTTTTATAAATATTTCCAAGTCAATACCTAGCATAGTTAAGGTCTGCATGGCCCACCCAGAAATATTCTTCATGTTAAGGACAATTAAAACAAAAAAATGACACTCTCTGCTACTTTGTGTCTTGACTTTATTTACAAGATCGGGGCTGGAGTGGTGGCTCAGCGGTTTCGGTGCTTGCCTGGCAAGCACGAGGACCTGGGTTCAAACCCCAGCACCACGTACACAACCAAGTATTGGAGCAACTAAAGCCATGTGAAAAACTAAATAAAGTTGTTTCTCTCTGAAAAAAAAATTTACAAGATCAATGAAGTCCATCAAATTCTCCTGAGTGCCTGCCTCACCTTCCTCGACTCTGCAGCACAGGCTGGCTGAAGGACAACTGAGCAGGATCCATTAAACATTTAAGCATACACCCCCATTCACCAAGCACAGCACGCTGGCACAGAAGGCATATACAAGAATGATCACTGCAGCACTGGATTAGGGAACATGAAAAACAACCATTGTGTTCATCAATAGGAGGATGGCTTTAAAAACTATGGCACATACTGGTATGCTGGCACAAGCCTGTAATCCCAGCAATTTGAGAGGCTGCACCTAGGACGATCCCAAGTTCAAGGCCAGCCTCAGCAACTTAGCAAACCCCTATCTCAAATTTTTAAAAAATTAAATTTAAAAGGTGTGTGTGGGGGCAGTGTCAGGGATATGGCTCAGCAGTTAAGCAGCCCTGGGTTCAATTCTAGGTACAAAAAAAAAAAAAAAAGTATGGTGTAACCTTGCCCCTGGGTTGAGATTTCCATTTTCCAGGCTGCCAACTATTTAATGAATAAAATAAAAATGTTTTTTTTTTAAGTTTTGGTATTTCTGCAATTTCAGTTACTCACAGTCAACTGCAGTTTGAAACCAAATGGGAAATTCCAGAAATAATGCATAACTTTTAAATTACATGGCATTCTGAGTAGCAAGATGCAATCTCATACCATCCCTTTCCCCTGGGGAAAGGGGTGAACAGTGAATCATTCCTTTGTGCAGAGCATCCTAATGGTGTATTACCCCTGCTCCCCCACCAGCCACTTAGTGGCCATCCTGGTTACCAGATTCACTGTCACTTAATGACCACAAAGGGCAAGAACACCAATGCTGACAATTTAGATATGCCAGAGACACTATAAGATGCTTCCCATAAGTGACAAGGAGAAAGTCCTTGACTTAAGACAAATATATATATATCATGCTGAGGTTGCTAAAGATCTATGGTAAGAACAAATCTGTAAAATTGTGAAGGAAAAAAAAATTCATGCTAGTGTTGCTTCTGCACCTCAAACTGCAAAAGTCACTGACACACTGCATGGTAAGCGCTTAGTTAAGACGGAAAAAGTAAAAGGGCCGGGGATGTGGCTCAGTGGTTAAGTACCTCTGGGATTCAATTTCAGGTACGAAAGGAGGAGTGGCTGGAGCAGTGGCTCAGCAATTAAAGTGCATGCCTGGCATGCGCAAGGACCCGAGTTCCAAACGCAGCACCATGTACACAACTAGGTGTTGGAGAAATGAAGGCCAAATGAAAAAAATAAATAAAATTGATCCCCCCATTCTGTGTCCCGGTCTCTTCCTCTCTCTAAAAAAAAAAGAAAAGAAAAAAGAAACGTAAAAGGCACTAAATTTGTAGGCAGAAGAACTGAACAAAAAACATGTTCTGAGTGACGGTAATGTGTTGAACCAGAAAGTATTGAGAGTATATAAGAATTCTGGCAAGGAGGGCTGGAGCAGTGGCTCAGCGGTTATTGCGCTTGCCTGGTCTGCACGAGTACACGAGTTCAAACCCCAGCACCATGTACATGACACGACAAAGTCTCAGAGCACCAAAGGCCACATGAAAAACTAAACTAAATAAAATTGATTCTCTCACTGTCCCTTTCTCTTAAAAAAAAAAAAAAAAAAGAAACAAAGAAAGAAAGAAAAGAAAAGAATTCTGGCAAGGATTCCTTGAAACAAGTAATACCGATCCATTTCCTGCAAAAGACATGGTAACAGGAATTCAGATTCAGGAATAGTTTGGGACTGAAAATGTGGCTATTGTCTATTTCTTGCTGTGCCTAACTTATAAATTAAACTATCATACTTTTTGGAGGGGGAAATAACAGTATAAGGTAGAAGGTTTGATACTATCAGCAGGTTCAGATATCCATGGGGGTCTTAGAACATATCCCCCACAGATAAGGGGGTACTACTACACAGCCATATATATGTGCCACTTAAATGAACTGTATCTGAAAAAATCTCCAAGATATATTATGTGGAAAGAGCAAGTGAAAAACAATATGTACTGTAATACCATCAACATAAAAAATTTATAAAATAATATGCATTTTCTTCAATCAGTCTAACTAGTAGGAAAAGTATCTTCTGAACTCCAGAAAAAATTACTACATCCCAAGAAAAGGCTGGGATTAAAAGTGGTTACACAAGGTTCCTACCTTTTCTATACTATTTAAAATATTCATAATAAATTAATGCCTTACTTTTTTAAATTTTAAGAAAAATTTCTGGATCATAAATATAGGCAATTTATCTAATATTCCATTAAGAGATTTCGAATCCATGAGTGTGGGTGTTTTGAGTCAGATTGATTAGGGGCATTTAAGGCACATTGTCTTCACATTTAAATAAACAAAACACACCCCACTCTGTGACTCTCCACCAATACTCTTACTTAAAAACAAACCTAGAGGGTTGGAGCAGTAGCTCAGCAGTTACAGCACTTGACTGGCAAGGGCAAGGACCTGAGTTTGAGCCCCAGCACCACATACACAACTAAGTGTCAGAGAAACAAAGGTTAGATGAAAAAAAAAATAAAATTGAATCTTTCATTCTCTCTCACTTCTCTCTCCCTCTCTGAAAAAAAAAAAAACTAGACAAAAAAACTCCAGCACTTTTAGTGCAAGACCAAAGTTTTTTTAAAAATCTTGTATGTAATCTCTAACTCCTTAATAAGCACTTTTATTTTAATCCAAAAAATAGCAGCATTATAAGGCCTGAGCCAAATTTCACTTCATTAAAATAATAGTTGTTGCTCACAAGCTTCCCCCACACACTTGGTCTGGTTTTAATCAATACAGAAAAATGAGTGGGGAGGCAAAGCTATTGCATCTGAGCAAAATTTAAGGACTTCCAGCATTTCATCTCCCTCCCAGATTAGACTCCCCTCCATAAACAGGGTCTGAGCTACCTAATCTCCCCACAGGTTCCTGATAATGGGCCAGGTTTGGAAACCCCAACTTTAATATATCCTTTGAGCAGCAGTTTTCAACCTGTTCTTGATATGATTATTATTTTTAAAAAACATGGTGTGACAACCACCACTTTGTACAGGCCTATTCAATCAGAGGCTCTGTGGCACGGGTTCCATCATAAAAATTTCTTAACTTCCCGAGACTGCAAATGTGGTAGGAAGTAAATGATATGAGAATTGCTTCCACTAAGCCCATTAAGCAGAGCACCATTATCTGCACGGATAAACACGTACAAAACATGGTGGGGCATGGAAGGAGACAAGGTCAAACGCCGACTCCTAGTTTTTTATTTGATAGCACAGGCTTAGGCTGACAGAATCAGATTCTGGTTGTGCGCTGGGATCCATTAGAGATTAGGGCTAAGATTAGGGCCCTGACCGCAGGGAAGGACAATTGTAGAACTTAGTAATAATAAAATCATTTAACTTCTCTGAAACTATTTTTCTTTATCTGGGGGTGAGGCGAGTCAGTGCTGGGGTAGACCCAGAGTCTCACACTTGCCAGGCAAATGCTCTACCATTGAGCTACATCCCCAACCAAGTTACCAATTTTCAAAACCAAGGACTGGTGTCTGACCTCTGAAGGTCCTCTGATCTCTAAACCCATGATGGTGCTACCCTGTGGCTACAAATCAGTCAAGTGAATAAGCAAAGTGATCCTAAAAGGAATGCAGATATATCTTCCACAAGTACCAGATTCAGAGACATACAATTGCATGCTGAATTACACAGAAATTCTACTCATCACACCTTTAAAAATCCTAACTGAATGTAATGACATAATGAGCTAAAATTCCAGCCCAGCCCTTATTTTGATACAGGGTCTTGCTAAATTATTTAAGCCCTCACTAAGTTGCTGAGCCTGGGCTCAAACTTGTGATCCTCTTGCCTCAGCCTACTGAGTAGCTGGCATTAGGTGCACATGTACTACTACTCCTAGAGAGTGTAATGCTTTACCAGATCAATCACAAATGAAAATTAAACTGGCCACTTAAGTTCTAAAACTAATATAAACATATGGAATATGTAAATCTTTAAATTTTTTCACAGTTGATACTACTCTGGTTTTCTAAAAAATTATTCAATTTTTAAAAATTGTGGTAAAAATACATAACAACATAAAATTTACCATTTCAACCACTCTTAAGTCTATAAATTATATGGCATTAAGTACATTCATCTTGTTGTTCAACTATTACCATTATCCATCTCCAGAACTTTTTAACCTTTTCTCACTGCCATAATAATTTCAAGGTTCATCTATGTTGCAGCAAGTGCCAGAATTTCCTTTCTTTTTAAGGATGAATAAGGCTTTGTATGTTTATAGGTCATTTAGGTTATCAGTACATTTATTGTTGGATACTTAGGATGCTTCATTCTACTTGCTTTAGCCAATCTGGTATTTTGAAGTCACATGTAACAAAGATGAGAGAACCTTTAATCATCAGTATTTCTTTAAAAAAAAAAAAAAAAAAGTAAATTGTATGTGTACACATACCATGCTTTCAGCCATAAAGCACACCTGAACAAATTTTTTTTAAATAATAAAATGTCGGGTCTCAGGCCACAATAGAATTAAACTAGAATCCAGTAACAGAAAGACAGCTGGAAAATAAAATAATAATAATAATAATAATACTTGAAGATTAAACAACACATTTCTGAATAGTAGATGGGTCAAAAAAGTTGCAAGAGGATACATATAAATGAAAATGAAAACACAACTTACCAAAATTTGTGGGATGCCGAGAAGGGAACACTTAGAGAAAAATTTATAGCATTGGAAGCAAATATGAGGAAAGAAGCTAGATCTACAAATCAATGATCTAAGCTTCCACTTTAAGAAACCAGAAAGAGATGAGCAAATTAAATCCAAAGTAAGCAGAAGAAAATAAAATTAAAAGCAGAAATCAATGAAATTGAAAACTAAAAATCAATAGAGAAAAATCAATAAAATCAAAAGCTGGTTCTTAGAAAAGATCAATAAAAGTGATAATGAAAAAAGAGAAGACACAAATTACTAATATCAGAAACGAAACAAGGATGATGCACTAGTGATTCTACAGGCATTAAAAGGATAATAAAGGAATTCTATGCCGATAAATTTGATAAACCCAGATGAAATGGACCAAATCTTTGAAAAACACACAATGAACTAAGGAGAAAAGGACAATCTCAATAGACCTACTACCTATTTAGGAAACTAGATCAGTAATTAAGCACCTTTTTGCAAAAAGTACCAGGCCCAGATGGATTCACTGGTAAATTCTTCCAAATTTTTAAGTTAGAAATTATCTCAGTTCTCTCCAAATTCAGCAAACAAATGTAGAGGTATTATCTGCTAACTAATTTTATGAAGCTACCATTACCCTATCCCCAAACCAGATGAAAAAAACCAGACCGACAAGGAAAACTATAGGCCAAAATCTCTCCTGAACACAACTGCCCCAAATTCTGAACAAAATACTAGCAAACTGAATCCAATGATGTACAAAAAGAATTGTAAACCATGACCAAGTGGGATTTACTCCACGTATGTATATTGTTGGTTCAAAATTCACGAATATATTACATCAACAAAAAATAAATTCTATGATCATATCATCATATGCAACCAATTCAAGACAAAAAAAAAAAAAAAACTCCCAGCAAACTAGAAATAGAGGGGAAATTCTTCAATTTGATAAAGAATATCTACAAAAAATGTACAATTAACATCAGGCTTAATGGTGAAAAAACTAATTATTTTCCCACTTTTAAGAACAAGGTAAGATGTCCTCTCTCAACACTGTCAACATCATACTAAAAGTCCTAAGTTAATGCAATAAGGAAATAAAAGATAAACAGATCAAGAAGGAAGAAATAAAACTTTCTTGATGATAACAAGGCCCATGTAGAAAATGGTCAATAAAAAAAAACTTCTGGACCACTGGAGCTGCCACTGCCAGACACAGTTGTAGAAAACACCATGTGAGAGTGTGGCAAAACGTGAACGACCTATCCCCGCCTCACAAACAAACCCCATGGGCGCTGGAGTTGGTGTTATTGAAGCCTGACAGGGTATCTGAAGTAAGATGAGTTGGGTCATGAAACACAATGGTCCAAATGATGCTAGCAATGCAACAATTCAGTTCTTTCTAGGGTTGGAAATTCTGCCAAATGGGGATAGCACTGATGATGGACTACATGGGGAAAGAACAGAACCCTTCATACAGTCAGTCTACTTCCAAGGGGATAGCAGAAAATGCTCTGGGGCAACATAAGAACAGGGCACAGGCATACTAAGATCTTCAAAAGCAGGAGTGCCAGGTACCGTGGCACACTGCTGTAATCCCAGCAACTCAGGAGGCTGAGGCAGAAGGATTACAAGTTCAAAGCCAGCCTCAGCAACTTAGCAAAACCCTGTTTCAAAATAAAATATAAAAAAGGGCTAGGGATGTGGCTCAGTGGTTAAACACTCTGGGTTCAATCCCTGGAACCCCCTCTTCAGCCCCCTTCTCCCTCCCCCTAAAAAAGCAGGAGTGAAATAAAAGGATTTTATGATCCACCAAGAAGACTGCTGGAACAACCACTGGGACCGTATGATAGGCTTATTATGGAGCTGAGCATGAAGTATGTATAAAAGAATGCAAGGAGGAGGTGATGGATATGATGGTAGCTATGATAGTTATGGTAATGGAAATGATGGCTTTGATGACAGACTCAGATGGAAGAGGTATGGGAGAACATGCTTATGGTGGAGCGGATGACACAAGCTCAGGTTTTCACGATGGTCATTTTGTACACAACAGGGCTGCTTTTCCTTGCAACCGAAAATGACACTGCTAATAATTTTCTCACCACTAAATCCAACACAAGTTCATACTGATATTGGAGCTGATGGCAGACTAACAGGAGAAGCAGATACAGAGTTTATGACACATGAAGATGCGGTAGCTGTTATGTCTAAGGATAAAAAATAACATGCAACATAGATACATTGAATTCTACTCCTAGAGGTAGCCCTGAAATGAGAAGTTCTGGAATGGCAGGCTATGGCGCAGATGAAATAAATAATCAGGGAGAATATGGATCTGTTGGAAGAATGGGAATCAGAAACAATTACAGTGCAGGATACGGTACACCTGATGGCTAGGGTGGTGGAGGCAGTGGAGGTTACTTCGGGCAAGGTGGCATGAGTGGAGCCAGGCAGTGTGGGATGTACTGAAAGCATAGCCACCAACATACAAGTCCTAAAAGCAGCATCTGGTCTACCAGAGTTCCTTACAGATTTAATTTCTTTTGTATTTTAAGAACTTTAAAATGACTAAAAGAATGTGTTTTTGAAACATTACTTGGTAAAACGACAGCTTCTGATGGGAAAATCTTTTTCTATAGGTTTTATTTGTTGCATACTTTGACTTTAAAAAATCTTTATGCTAAAAAAACCTTCTGGAACTAATAAGTGACTATAGCAAGGTTTTAAGATGCAAACTATTAAACAAAGGTCAGCTGCTTTCCTATACATCAGCAATAAACAATTAGAATTTTAAACGTAAAGCATATACATTTACATTAGCAGCAACAAACACACAAACCAAACAACAACAAAAATTAAGCCTACCTTGAAATACTTCGGTATAAATCTAACAAAATACGTACAAGATCTACATGAGGAAAACTCCAAAACTCCAATTAAAGAAATGACGATCCAAATAAACACTTCTTCCCAACTTTGTCTACAAATTCAGTGCAATTCCAATTTTTAAAAAAAGATATTTTGTGGATATTGATAAACTGATTCTAAAATTTATAAGGAAAGGCAAAAGACCAGAAGAGCTAATACAACATGGAAGAACAAAGTTGTACGATCCTAACACTGACCTCAAGACAAAGTTAAGCCATCAAGGGAGGGCGACATTGGTGAAATAGACAAAAAGATCAATGGAACAAAACAGCCCAGAAACAGACATACATACGCACAATACAGTCAACTCATCTTTGTGTCCTTCTTGGCCGTTTCTCAGAGATGCCTTGTCTGGTGACTTCCCCAGAAAGGGCTCCCAGACTCCTACAGCTGAAGCCAAATGATAACTGGACAGCCAGTTCTACACATCTTCTTGGAGTCTTGCTTTACAGAGACCATACTGCCTTTCCTTTACCCAGCTACATGCTTGCCTCACAGCTTTTGCAAGTAAATAGGGGTCTTTAAAATAAATATTTGATTGTGCCAGCAGGGCAATGTGACAAATTTACTTCAAGTGGGAAACTTTCCTTCGAGGTTGTGTGGCTTGTTGGCCTGAAGGCAGGGAAGATGCACACTAAGGTTACAAACATTAGCACTGAAGAAACATAATCCAAATTTAATTTCAAGGAAAACTAAATGCTTTAGTCCTGGTTACTGAGCTAAGGCTGTGTGAACTTTGTCTCTTGAACAGAGGCTCAGGGGTCATAGGTCTGCCATGGTTTCTTTCACCTACAACAGGCTGAAGGCAAAGGCTCATCTGGCTGTGGGTGAAGGGCTCCTCTGACAGTGCCAGCCACTAACCAAAGTAGAGTTCACTATGCATGGGGAACCGACTGCCTTTACACACACATCCCACTCACAGCACCAATCACTCCAAAGCCCACTTCTGCTTCCTATGGCTCACCTCATTTCTCACCTTGGGGACAACAAACAGTTCATTACCAGAACCAGTTAGAAGATATATCTTCTTTTTCACTTTCAACCTGCTTTCCCTCTTAAGAACTATACCTCTGGCTGGGGATGTAGCTCAAAAGCAGAGTATTCATCTAGCATGCATGAGGTCCTCAGTTTGAGCCCCAATACAGTGGGGGAAAAAATCCTATACCCTCATGATAACCAAAGAGCTGAAAAGGGAAGTTTCTCCTTTTAGAAGTATTACAGCTAACAATCAAAAGAGGATAAAGAGAATTAGAACAAATTTACAATCCTAACCAATCAATAAATACAGGCAATGATTCTTAATATTACAAAAATAAAGACATTCATACGCTAGAGGTCTTTTCAGAGCACACACACTACAACCTATTAAGAATTCTTGAAAAAAGAAAGAAAATCTACACTTCTCTAACTCTAGTTACAAATTCACAGAAAATAAAGGGGCCAAAGGAACATTAAACTGACACCCATGGGAATGCAATCAGCAAAATCCAGAGACTAGAAAACCTACATGAAAAAACAACTAATTCAACAAATAAGTTTAGTAGGGGGAAAAACAGATGGCAGATAAACTTACAGATTAAAAGGTTTAAATAACAGTGAAAGAACCCCTGTAATCCCAGCTACTCAGGATTATGGCAGGAGGATATGAAGTTTGAGGCCAGCCTATACAACTTAGCAGGACCCTTACAATAAAAAATGAAAAGGGCTGTGGACATAGCTCGGTGGTGGTAGAATGCCCTGGATTCAATCCCCAGAACTGCAAGAAGGAAAGAGAAGAAGAGAGAGGGAAAGAAATTAATTTGCAGTGCTTGCCAGGTGTGGTGGCACATGGAGGATGTTTTCAAAGCCAGACTCAGCAACTTAGCAAGGCTCTGTCTCAAATAAAAAATAAAAATGGAGCCCAGCACAGTGGTGCACACCTGTAATCCCACCAACTGGGAAGGCTGAGGCAGGGGGATCCCAAATTCAAAACCAGCCTCAGCAACTTAACAAGATTCTGCTTCAAAAAAAAAAAAAAAATAGGTGAGGGGTATGGTTCAGAGGTTAAGCACCTCTGGGTTTAATCCCTGGTACCAAAAAAGAAATTTACAATGCTTGATGATGCTAATGAGTTTCACTTTGACATCCAAACAGTGAGCGCACAGGGCCAGTAAAGGAAAAATAATGGGCTAATTCCCATTTTTTATTTACTTTTTCATCTGGCCTTTGTTTCTCCAACACTTAAGTTATGTTCTGTGATGCTGGGGTTCAAGACTGGGTTCATGCACATGTCCAGCAAGTGCTCCAACCACTGAGCCACCACTCAGCCCCCAAATCCCAATTCTTTTTTTTTTTTAGATAGAGAGACAGACAGACAGAAAAATCAATTTTTATTGATTTTTTTCACATGGCCTTCATTGCTCTGACACCCAGTTGTGTACGTGGGTGCTGGGGATTTAACCCGTGTACTGCGCATGCCAGACAAGCTCTATAACCACCAAGCTACTGTTCCAGCCCCAAGTCCCAATTCTTAATCCAGAAAGCACTTCAGATAAAAGTTTATTCTAGGATATATTTGAAGTACTTATTCTATACAGTGGTACCATTCAGATGTAACAAAACTGCAAAACCTCTTTGCCAGCAGGGCACAGTAATGGGTGCCCATAATCCCAACAAGGGAGTCTGAAGCAAGAAAATCACCTGAACCTATAATTCAAGACCAGAGTACAGACCAACCTTGTCTTAAAAAAAAAAGAAAAAAGAAAAAACTATAAAGAACTTCGAAGACAAAATTTAAATGGTATTACTAAGGGTAAAATTAAACTAAAACTCAAAAACTGAGGTCTTTTTCTTTTTTCCTTTCTTTTTCAGGGCCAGAGCTTAGCACATAGAAGGCAATCATTCACCTACTACAGTGTATAGCCATGAGGCCTTTTAAGTCACAATTTTACTTTCAGCTGTCTAACTAGGAAAGTTCACATTACCACCAAATTTTTTTTTTTAAAGAGAGAAGGTCAGTGAGAGAGAGAGAAAGAATCAGCTTTCATTGAGTTTTTCAAATGGCTTCCACTGTTCCGATGCTTTGTTGTGTACATGGGTGCTGGGGTTTGAACCTGTGTACATGCCAGGCAAGCGCTGCAAGCGCCATAACCACCGAGCCACTGCTCCAGCCCCCCAAATTTTTTTAAATAAAAAAATAATTTAGATTAAAATTAGGTGAGGGTTGAGTATTGTAGCTGAGTGGTAGAATGCTTGCTTAGCATACACAAGACCCTAGGTTCATCCTCCAGCACTGAAAGCGAAAATTAGATGGGATTATTTATGAAAATGTTAATATGATGAAAGCAAAATGAGCTATCACTACCCATAGAAATGCTAACCTAAAAATCAGTGATTATACCAAAGGCTGGAGAGCATGCAGAGAATCTAGATCTCTTTTATATACACACTAGTGGTAGGAACATAATTAAATACAGCTACTCTAAAGAAAATGATTAGCAGGTTTCCTTAAAAACGGAACATGTACTTATATGGCACTTTTGGACATTTATCTCCCCAAAATGAAAACTCTTTTCACATAAAGTGTATACATCACTGTTTATAGCAGCTTTATTTTCAATAGTCAAAAACTGGAAACCACCCTCTGGAATGTCTCCCGGCAGGTCAACGGTTAAACAAAGCAAACTTTGCAACGAACTATTGGTACATGGAACAGTTTGGACGACGCTCAAAGGAATGACAGCAAAAGGAAAAAAGTCAAAGTTACATTTTAATGATTACATTCTAATTTTGACTGTGTGTGTGTGTGTGCGTGTGTGTGTGTGTGGTGCTGGGAATCAAACTCAGGGCCTTGCACATGATAGGCAAGTGCTCTACCACTGAGCTACATCCCCCATGATTACATTTATGTTCTCACAATGGCAAAATTAGGGATGGGGAACAGACCAGTGGCCGCAAGGGGTTAGGATCGGAAGACGTGTATTAACTTTAAAAGGGCAGCAGGAGGGATCTGTGATGTGATGAAATAGACTTGCATTTTTTTTTTTTTTTTTTGCTCTTGTTGCTTCTACCATGGAGAAATGAATCCAGGCTGCAGCATGCGAGCATCAAACCAACCTAGTCCTGGATCTTGATGGTGGTTACTTGAATCTACACATATAAGAAAATTACAAAGAACTACATACACAAACTAAATACATGTGAAACTGATAAAATCTAACATAGGCTACAGATTGTAACAATGTCATTTTCCTAGTTTTGATATGAAACTGTAGTTATGTAAAATATTACTAGGGGAAACTGGGCAAAGAAAACACCAGATCTATCTGTACTAGTTACTGCAACTTCCTATGAATCTATAAATTATTTCAAAATAAAAAGATTAGATGGAGCTACGTATGAAGAGGTTAATTATTACAAATAGAAAAGATTTGAAACATGGTAATAAAGGCTTCCGTTTTACTAAGTACTTTTATTAAATCAACCAACTTGGAAGCAGAAGCAGAGAAGATGTGAGCTAGAATTTCTTAGTTAGTTACCAGATGATACTTGAAATCTCTGTAACACAATTTAAGATTATTTTCAGATTTGAAATTGTTCAAGTGTATAAGAAACCAGTACAAAACATGCATGGGTCCACACTGAATTTTTTCCTAAAATCTTTACCTACAGTTTCCATGTGGCACAAATTTCTGCATATATAAAAGTCTTCTACATCATCAAGTAACTTATCATATGGAAGGAAAAATATTACCTGCTTGTTGGATGCAATTAATAAAAAGTCTAGCTCAAGGTCATCCTCAACTTCAATCTATAATCATTTCTTTTAAAAAATAATTATGTATAATCTTAAAAAATAGTAAAACAAATTTGAAGACTTTCTGGTGTTCCACAGCAGATGAATCCCTAGCAAATCTTCTAGGGTAGAAAGAACATTCTATGAGGCAGCTTCTGAATACCTAACAGACCCTGAGCTATCTATAGGAAAGAGCAAAAACCAGCTGCTGGTAACTGGACCCTAATTCTTCAAAGAAGCATCCATAGCCCCATCAAGAATACTGTGTACCTGAGTGTGTAAGTGATTAATACAGTCTCTAGTGTCGTGGGTGTGATCCTGAAATAGTTTCCTCCTCTAAATGTTACTCTAATGGAGTCAAAGAACAGAGAATAGAAAGCAGTGTGAAAGCACACATCAGTCTGCTCTTCTACTTCCCACAGGAAAAGTGCCTTTAATTTTCCTCAGCTTCAGTGGGTATACCTAACCATTCATTGCCATCCGTGTCTGCACCATTCCTGTGACACACAGATTATATGAGAACCAAAAGGTGAGACAACCAGTAAAATATCAGCAAGGGAGCCCTTAACATCGCTTCCCATGAATCTTCTGGACGCCTAACACCCTAGTAGTTTCATGGAAGGAGTTGAAATGTAGAGCCGTTGAACATACTCGGACCAGAACTGTTCTAACACACACCACCTCCCTGCCTTGGACTTTTATTACAGTATCCTCTTCACATCTTATTCTTCCTGCTACGTACTAAACCTGTGTGAACACAGGGTAGACTCCAAAAAGCTCCAATCACTGTTTCTTTTCGGCTTTTCAACAACTAAAACAATGGGGATGGAAAAAAGAATCTACACAATGAAATGCCAATGACTCTTGGCAGTGTGTTTGCTGGCCACAGATCCTGGATGGAAGATGAGAGTCATGGCATGAAAGTAACTTGGTTGAAAACACTATGCCAGATTTGGGGAAATTCTCAGATACAAATACACTAAGTGTAGAATCTACACTACAACGCCTTCTTTAAAACACATTTCAGGACACAAATCAGTGAAATCAATAACCTGAAGGTCGCAGTTCACTGAAGAATTACTATGGGCTACACACATAAATGTACAGACGTTAAACTAGCACAAATACCAGCTCTCTAAATTCTTTCCTACTCAATCTATGTTAATCTGCCTAATTGCTTTGGAGCCCAAGAATAACACCATTCCCACAAATTATATTATGCAGAAATAAGCCAAAATGCCGATGCTAAGGAAAACCATCAGCGTCTTGGGCTTACTGTGCTACAGTGAGTACCAGAAAAGCAGCATGTATGGGACAACACTGCCCACGGCAGCAAAGCGCACTGCACCTCACCCTAACCTCTGCTCCCTGCTGGACATTTCCACCTAAGTATTACCATATCTTCTCCCCAAACCAACAGTCCTTCCGGCCCTTATTTTCAATGACAAACACTTCAAGCACAAATCTGTAGATTATTAAATTCACCAAGGGAGTGGGGATCCTCTCCACCCTTATCCTGTAATAGCTTCTCACATTCATTCTTCCTTCCACCCCCTAAATCCTACCATCCTAGTTCAAGAAATTACTCCTTAAACCTAACTTTTCCCAGGCTTGGAGGGGGTGGCTCCGCAGAACATTTACCTAGCATTAGCATGCCCAAGGCCCTGGTTTCAACTCTTAGCACTGGGTGTGGGGTATGGGGATTAAGTTTTCCAATGGTGTCTTATTCTTTCTTTCTTTTTTTCTTTCTTTTTGGCACAGGGATTTGAAACCAGGGGCACTTACGACTGAGCAACACACCCAGCAATTTTTTTTTAAAGGAGAGAAGGACAGGGAGGGAGAGAGAGAGACAGAGAGAATCAATTTTTATTGAATTTTTTTTACATGGCCTTCGTTGCTCCAACACTCAGTTGTGTATGTAGGGTGCTGGGGTTTGAACCCGTGTTCTCACGCATGCCAGGCAAGCACCGTGACTGCAGAGCCACTGCTCCAGCCCCACCCCCAGCAATTTTAATCTTTTCAAAAAAAAAAAAAAGAGAGAGAGAGAGAAAAAGAATGAGAGAAAGAATCCATTTTATTTATTTTTTCATCTGGACTTTGTTTCTCTGACACTTGGTTGTGTATGTGACGCTGGGGTTTGAACCAAGTCCTTGCACATGCCAGGCAAGTGCTCCAACCACTGAGCCACAGCTCCAGCCCTTCTTATCTTTTGAGACAGGGTCTCACTAAGTTGCTTAGAGCCTCGCTAAATTGCTGAGGCTGGCTTTAAACTTGCAATCCTCCTGTCTCAGCCATTAGAGCCACTGAGATTACAGGCATGTGCCATTGCACCTAGCCAATGGCATCTTGTTGTCCCCTCAGTCAAATTCACACTCCAAACAATTACTGTGAACAAGTCATCCTAACCTACAGATCCCACAGTATAGCAAACACAAACCTATTCTAAGCTTGGACAAGCACCAAACACTTCCCACAAGAAGTTTCTGGATACTCAAGCTCAGGACTAAAGGCTCTCTTTTTTTGTCTGGCCTTTGTTTCTTTGGGTATGAGGTGCTGGGGATCGAACCCAGGTCCTCGCACATGCCAGGCAAGCACTCAAACTGCTGAGCCACTGCTCCAGCCCCAAGACTACAGGCTTTGAATATCAGTAAATTCCCTGTGTTTGCAGCCATCCCATCTTTCTCCATGGTGATCAACAATTAAATCTTCGAAAAGAAAAGGGTTTATGGCTCATTTTCTTGGACAGCAGAAGGAGCAGGTGGATTACATCCTATATCATAACTAGCTCTGGAGGGCAATGAAGTTTGAAGCCAAAGAAAAAGAATAAGTGGAAGCAATGTGGAGGGGTGGGGGAAAGGAGAGAAAATAAACTCTCTGGGCCTATGGTTCATGGGGACAAAGGTCAAGATGGTGAATGGCCCAGGGGAGTTTCATTGTGAAAGACTATAAAGACTAGAATGAAATCCAAATATTTTATGCTACATTAAAGAAATTTCTATCTCCCAATATGTAAGCGAGAACACATATATAAAAGGTAAGTTTGTTCTACCAAGAACATGAAACAAGTACAAGAGTTCTGAGGAGACAAAAAGCAAGAACTTGGCCAATGAAAGAAGTCAGGATTTGAATTGTAGCTCAAAGGAGTGTTCAGGAAATAAGTCAACCAGTTTGGCTGATGTAGAGACCACAAAGACATAAAAGACAGCTGCTGTAAAAGAGTACACAACTACCCCGGAGTTATGAACCACTTTGGGGGTGGTGTGCAGGGGTATCTCATTATCTAGATAGCCAACTCAGAAGCCAAGAACCACAACAATTTGTTAATCTTCTAGCAAAGTCCTAGTCACATCTTAAGAATGCAGAAAACATTGGTTAACAGTCTTACTATACTTAATCTCAGAATACCGTGGTAACACTAAGGTGCACTCTGAATCCAGGTTTTGTACATTCCTATATTAAACATAACAAAACTTCCTTAAAAGAAATAAAGATCCACTAATCTAAACTTATCCACAAATCAAGAATTATTAAGCACCCAGAGACTCTTACACAAACACTATTAGGAACTATTCAATATATTTTTCAAAACCAGGAAAACAGAAAAATGCTTAACTGCTGACATCCTCAAAAGGAAGAGGCAAAAAAAATGGAAAGTCCGACCAGTGATAAGCTGTTCTAAAACAGATTTACAATCAGTTTTTAAACAGTAATCCCTCTGGGAAACGAAAATTCCTCTCCTAATCCCTTTGAGGGCAATGTAATATTTGAATCATTAACAAGGAACAAGAACATTTTGCTTCTACAAAGTTCAAATGTGAACCTTTTGCAGCATCCTTTACGTTAAATAGCAAGTAGAGGGAAAAACAATGTCTGATCAAAAAATAAAAAATAAAAAAGAGAGGTGGTCAGGATTTTGGATTTATAATGTACCGTTTCTAGAAACATAAGCAAAGACACTTCAGTAAAATGCAATTAGGGAACTTCAAGGTTTTAGTTGACAGTGATTACTTAACTGGAGCTTATTCCAGTAAAACGAAACTACTAGAACCTTTCAATATCAATTTGCTTGTCACTAAACCACAGGTTTATGCTTCAACTTGGAAATGCAAACAGGATGGAACCACAAGCCTTTAATAAAATGTGATGACCATGGAGAGCGCCCTTGAAGCTTAGCAACAAAGGACTCAACCTTAAAGGTTCCCCCCTTGGAAAGTAAGGGTAGATTCAACACATACCCCAGCAGCAGTCCTAAAGCATTATGACTGCATTTCCATAAAAGGTGGGAGTAGTACTAGCAGCATATAGCAGACACCAACCCACTAGAAGCAGATGGAACCCACCAACTCATTTTACCCAGACCTTCAAAAAGGTACACAGATCTGCCTCTCCTTGCCAAACAGGGCTGATCTGAATGGGTGAATCTAAGAAAAGGTTCACCCGGGATTACTAATTGGTGATTTCATTTGTGTATGCTAGCCTCTATGTAAAACAGGACCTGAAAAATGAAAAGCAATTTGAAAGCTGGTTTTCCATACTGGAGCCTCCTCCCACTCCCACACACACACACACCATGGTCCAAAAGCTTTATTTTACAAAAGAAAAATGACTCAGTAACCTTTTCCAGCACAGGGGCTCTTCCAGAAGGGAACTCTTGCTGGAAACATTCCCAGCTTCTGTACATAATTCACTAGGGGTCAGGTAAGATTCCATTTTGTAAGAGCTGAACTTTAAACAGAAAGTCACTAGTGGTGCAACATTCACTCATTAGCATAAAGTTACCCCCAGAATGAAAAGCACTGGCTCTCTCTGCCAAGAACACAACTTCACAGTGAGGAGCCGGTTGGGACCATGAACTCCTGGAAAGTTCTATCTGGGCCTCAGAAGAAGAGCTCACCACCTCCAGCAGCCTAAACTTTAGCTGTCACCTCAGTCCTCCCTCCCCAAAGACAGGGCATCCCTAATACAGGAAATTAAAAAAAAATAAAAAGATGGGTCAAAAGCAGGCAATGCCTTTCAGGGCTAACATGATTCCTGTCTGGGACTGGGGGAGGGGAGGAGCATTCTGGATGTTTCTATTCTTGGCAAGGCAAGCACCTCCAGGTCCTAAACCATCCAAAGGCACCAACGCAGTAATGTTCTCAGGGAATGAATGATATGACGGTGCTAAGGGGCCTCATCTTGGAGTGTGATGGCTGGG
This sequence comes from Aplodontia rufa, assembly GCA_004027875.1. Taxonomy (NCBI): domain Eukaryota; kingdom Metazoa; phylum Chordata; class Mammalia; order Rodentia; family Aplodontiidae; genus Aplodontia; species Aplodontia rufa. The sequence goes on along the minus strand of PVKS010013989.1, from coordinate 9,590 downwards.
ATGAAAGCGGGGGGGTGAAGGGGGCTCAGGGACCGGAGATGGGCCTAAGGGGGAGGGGAGGACCGAGCAAAGGATAAAAGGGGGTCAAGGAAGGTATGGAGGGTTAAGAGGGAGAGGAGGGAGGTGTGGATGACTAAGGAGGGTTGAGGTGCGGGTATGGATGGCTGAGGGGATGTCCACACCACACTGGATGGCTAAAGAGGGCACGAGGAAGGTATGGGTGGCCGGGGGATGAGGGACTGGCCCCCTACGAGTAGCAGCCAGGACAGGCAGTGGGGGGTGGCCCTCTAGGGCTCCCCCGCCCCCTCTGTGGGCGTGTGTCCGGCTGCGCGTGTGCACGGGCCAGGCCAGCAGGCCGCAGGGCCAGCACTCACCCCACGACTCCCTGGTTGTAGTTCCTCCGCTTCCACGGGGTCCCGCTGTACACGCCCCCGCTGCCGTCAGCCCGGCCGCCCCCCGCGGCCCGCCCTCCACTGGGCTGCAGCAGGCTGTAGTTGAGTCCGTAGGTGCTGGCCTTGTTGTCGCGTTTCCTCTTGTTGCTGCTGCCCGAGGCCGGGTCCGCGGGCTCGGCGGCGGGGACGGCGGCCGAGGGGTGCGGGGACGAGGACGCCGAGGGGGACGAGGACGCCGAGGGGCCCGCGGCAGCCCGGCGGGCCCAGGCCGCCGGCTGATGGTGGTTGTTGTTGTTGTTGGTCGTCTCTAGGGGCAGGAAGTCCCGCTGCTCCGCGGGCAGCGCGTGGCCGCCCAGCAGGCGCTCCCCGGAGCGGTACATGCCGGCCGGGGCCGCGCCGCCGGGGTTGCCGGTGCTGCTGCCGCTCCCGCCGGTGGCCGTGCTGCTGCCGCCGCCGCCGCCGCCGCTCGCGCCGCCGCTGCTGTGACAGTGGTGGTTGAAGTAGAGGTTCCTCAGCCCCTGGGTCGTCTCCCAGATCTGCATCCACAGACTGTTGGACGGTCCGAGCTGCTCTGGCTGGAACCAGGCGATCCTCGGATCCATCAAACGGCGGCGGCCGCTGCCCCCGCCCCTCCCGGCCGCCCGCAGGGCCGCCGCCGCCGCCGCCGCCGCCTCAGGCGCACGCCCGGCCTCGGCTACCGCTGCTGCTGCCGCTGCTGCCGCTGCTGCTGCTCGGGGCCCGCCGCGGGCGGCGCGGTCGCGCAGGGAGCCCGGCCGGCGCCGGCGGCGTCGCTCCCGCCCTCGGGGGCTCCGCGGGCCCTCCCCCCCTCCCTCCGCCCCTCCGCCGAGCCCCTGTCACCGGGGTCCCCGTGCAAATGGCGGCGGCGGCTCCCGAGAAGGGCGAGCAGCAGCAGCAGCGGCGGCGGCGGCGGCGGCGGCGGCGGCAGCAGCAGCAGCGGCGGCGGCGGCGGCGGCGGCGGGACGCGCCTGCTCGGTAGCGTCCTCGCTCCTCCGGCCCCGGGGCGGGGCCTCCGCCGGCTCCGCCCCGCTCGCTCCGCCCCGCCCCGCCCCGCCCGCCGCCCGCGCCAGCCCCGCCCCCGCCGCCCGCCAGCCCCGCATCCCGGAGGCCGCGCCGTGCGTCACAGAGGCCGTGGCCCGGCGCGACGGGGGCCGCAACTGCCCTGCCTAACCGTCCCCGAGGTGGCCGCGGCGGGGGCCTGCGTACCTGAAGTCCGGGCGCCTCCGACGCGCGCGCTGCCGCCCGATCTCCGTTCCCTGGTCGCTGAGACTGGGGAGGCCGCACGAGGTCGCCGCCGGCTCCGCGGGGAAGGGACTGTGGGAGGTGCCGCCCCGCCCCCTGCTCCCTCCCCCACCCCGCGGCCTCCGGAACTCGCGGACTGTGCCGGCAGCTCACCCCTAGCTCGGTTCCTAAAACACTTTTTCTGGTGGCATGGGGACACACCCCTCAGGGAGAAGAAAAAATGCCCCCACTCACTCCGAGGACCAGTATGCGGCTCCCGGCATGCTCGCGGGACGCGCTGGTTCCCTGGCAGCTGCTCTCGCCCCGCCCTGCTGCGCGCTGGCCACGGTGCGTGAGCCACAGGCCCTGGCAGAGGATCCCCTCACCCCGCCCCGCGACGGGAGGAACCGGCGCCCACCTGCAGAGGTGGACGCGCATCTTCGTTGGGTTGGGGGAGGTCACGAACCCTCGTCAAAACCCACTTTACACATGTCCACGCGCAGATCCACAGGCCCACGACTACTCAGCCTGTAAAGAAACTACGACTGCCCTAAGGTGCACCAACAGCCTTAGAAAACCCAGTTCAGTTTAACGGAAACCTTAATCTTAAAAGATTTGTAAAAGCTTTGAAGCCTAAAATGAGGATCTTCTCGTTACCATCAATAGAGACTGGGAAAAGGTCGTTATTTGCATATCATTTCTAACCCATGTGGGCCAGCAAGGAAAAGAGAGATTGTGTATATATATATGCTTAATATATAGATACACACACACACACATATAGCCACTTAGCTACATCCCCAGCCCTTTTTGTTTAAATTTTTTTTTTTTTGAGACAGGGTCTGCTAAGTTGCTTAGGGCCTAAATTGCTGAGGCTGGCCTCAAACTTGAGGTCCTTCTGTCTCAGCCTCTGAGATTATATGCAGGCGCCACTGCGTCCCGCGGGACAAAGGAATTTTCAGTATTTCCAATCATCAAGAGAAAAAAGAATTAAGTGAGCACATTTGATGTTTGACTATTAAGGTTGGTGCATTCCAGAACAAATCCCTGACACCTGATTTTGGCCTTCTGTTTTGGGAGCTCAGTAACCTGGAAAGATTTTTTGGCAAAGAATGGAAAACTATTTATCAAAGAATGAAGCATAGCTCTACCCTTTTCCTTGCTAAAAGAATAACATGATCATTAAAAAAAAAAAAAGACTTTCAGAAAGTTTGTTCATTTTATTTGTTGCTGTTGCTTTACTAGAAATAAGTATTAGAAGTTTTCACAAAATGAAATTTGCTATATACTAAGAATTGCATAAGCCAGGAAAATAAGCAATGTTATTTTTATGCCATTCACATTAATGAACAAAAACTATAGAAATAGTTTTCATTTGATGCCTTCAAATTTGTTTTAAAAATTGGAATAAAGTACTGAGGGTGTAACTGAGTGGTAGAATATTTGCCTAGTTATACATCAAGTCCTAGGTTCAATCCCTACCACTGAAAAAAAATTTTTTTCAATCAAAAAAGAAAGGAAAGCCAAGAAAATAATTATCAAAGGCCCATTATCCAGAAATACCCACTGTGATGACTTGGTTAACACTCCATGCACATATGTCAAAATACAAGTATGTATTCAGTCATTTCTCCAAATATCCAAGAACACATTATATGTCAGTGTTCAAAATTACTAATAGCACTTGCCAAAAATTGGCATTTGTTATATTTGAGGCATATTTGTTAAGGCAAATACTAAGAACTATTAAAGTATTGGCCAAGCAATCAAATGAGAGGTAAGGGTATAACTCACTGGTAGAGTGCTTGCCTAGCATGAACCAGGCCCTGGGGTCCATCCAGCGCACTGTCATCCACAAAGATCAAATGAATTAACATATAAAAAGTACTTTGTAAACTAAAATGTGGCCTGAAAGGCAAGCCTTTACTGTGTTTTCATTCAACAGCAAAAGTTAACTGGTTAGCCCTGCCTGTAACTCAGCCATGTTTCAAGGCATTCAGCAAATTTTGGTTGAATGAATATCATCCATGCCAAACAGCAAACTGCTTTAGAGGAGGTAAATAATCACTCGGGGCCTTTGGCTGCCTTCCATGAATTTACTGTCTGGTCGGGAAGGCAAGAAAAAAGTAAATATTTAATCTGAAATTGAATTCAATTAATTCAACAAATATGTCTTGAGCAATTATTATACTCCAGATTCTAAGGATACAACAATGAGCAATGCTGATAAGGTCCCTGCCTTCATGGACCTTGTATTCCAGTGGTTAAGGTGAGCATATAAAATCAGTGATGAACGCTGTGAAGAAAAGGAAAGCAGGATAAATAGATAGCGACCATATGCTATTTTTAGATGGGCTAATCAGGAACGGCTGCTCTGAGGAAGTGATATTTGAGCAGGGACTTAAGGGAGGGAATGACCATTACCATCTAAGGAATCATCTATTAGACAGAGGGAGTAGCAAGTCCAAAGGCCCTGAGGCAGAAATATGCTGTGCATGTAAAATGACAAAGCAGTGTGATTGAGTGTTGACTTTGTTGTCATGGTATAGAAACATAAAGTAGGTGTTCTGGAAGCTTCCTTAAAAATCCAGCCCCAATGAAAACACAATGGATATTTCATATACAAAAATGCATTCACTTTCCCCAGTCAATCTGCAGTGTTCTGCCTCAAGGTGATCTGCTGCTGCCTCCAAGGAGAGCAGCTATACTAATTTTAATAATTTTAATTACTCAATTTTTTCATATTATTTTGAACAAAAGAACAGACATTTATTACATTCTTCAAAACCATCTGCATTAAACTGATGAGCCAAAAACAAGAGCACTTTCCTCTATAATCTAGACAAGAGCACTTTCCTCCATAATCTAGCGTCCTATTCATTCCCAATATTCTTGTTCCTGTAGGGGAAAAGGTTGAGTTGATGGTTGCAAGGTTTACCCAAGTTCTACAGAGAAAGAGCATGAGTAGAGAAATGAGAGAAAATTACCCAAGAATCACCAAAATTTAAGTTTTTACTGATCCATTCACTTGAATAAAGCAGAAAGGGAATTATACATACAAACTACCACATGGTAGCAATATCATAAATAATTGTCATTATAAATCTTCAACAGTGTGTGATTAAATTAGTCCACTCTGGAGTTAATAAGAACCATGAACAATAACAATATGGTAAATATGTTTTTAGTATTCAGGTTATGAAGCATTTGCTTCATAATCCTGGATAGGGCTGGAGAGGTAGCTTAGCAGTAGAGCACTTGCCTGGCAAGCGCAAAGACCTGGTTTCAAACCCCAACACCATATACATAACTAAGTGGAGGAAAAATAAAAACCCAATGAAATAAATGAACTCTATCATTTATTTTTTCATTTGGTTTTCATTGCTCCAACACTTAGTTGTGTATGTAGTGTTGGGGTTCGAACTCAGGTCCTTAAGCATGCCAGGCAAGCACTCCAACTGCTGAGCTACTGCTCCAGCCCTGTCTCTCTTTAAAGAGAAAAAAATATATATAATCTTGGATATAGCCTCCCTTTGCAAACTTTCTTTTTCTTGCCCAAAATATACATCATTATACCACGTTATTTTCCTCCTTCACAAATACATAGAGGATCCCAAGATGGAAATCTTTTTCAATGAGCCTTCAATATAATAAGCAACATGGAAGCTTATATTTTGTTCAGGACAGTCCTCTATTCCTACTGTCTTAGAAACAAAATTGCTTGGGTTGCATGCTCAGGTCTCTGATGGGTGTAGATGTGTGTGATGATTAATCCTATGTGTCAACTTCACTGGAACACAGGGTGCCCAGATTAAACATTATTTCTGGGTGTGCCTGGCAGGGTGCTTCTGAATGAGATTAGTGACTGAGTAAAGCGACTGCCCTCCCCAGCATGGGTGAGGATCACCCAATCCCATCAGCCAATGCACAGAGGACCTGAATAGAACAAAACAAGCTGAGGAAGGGGAGATTTGCCCTCTCTGCCTGACTGCTTGAACTAGAACATCAGACTTGTCCTGTCCCGTCCTGGGACTTTCAGCATCAGCCCTCAGGCTCACAGGAATATACCATCAGCTTCCTGGGGCTCCAGCTTGCAGATGGCAGATTGGGGGACTTCTCAGTCCACAAGCATGTGAGCCAATTATTTTAATGAGTCTTTAATATTTGATAAATATTCTTTAATAAAGGATATATTCCTTCATTGTATTCTATTCTGCTCTTCTGGAGAATCCTAACACAGATTTTGTTATTGAGAATGGTTCTAGAGGAACAAAATGTTATGGATGAGTCTTCTAAATTGTTTTCAGTGTTTTTGGAATTAGCTTCCTAATCTGATTAGATATAAAGATGCTAATAACTCTATTTCTAGTAGTAAGGAGAGCTCTAATAGTCCAGGAAGTGATCTGGCAATAAAGATACAAAGAATACCTGCATTGGATACTCCTGATCAACTACATACAAGAAGCAAAAAGCTGAGTAACTGTATATATGATACTTCAAACATTTTTGGAAACCTAATGAATATAATTAAATTGATTGGTTGCTCATAATGTCACTGGACAAACTGATAGAAGAAAAGGATAGGCTTGTGGGTGTAGTGGCATACATCTATAATCCCAGCTACTCAGGAGACTGAGGCAGGAGAATCAAAAGTTCAAGACCATCCTGAATAACTTAGTAAGACCCTGTCTCAAAATAAAATTGAAAACAGCCTGGGGATATAGCTTAGTGCTAGAGCACTTGAGGTTCTGGTCAATTCCCCAGTACCACAAGAAAAAAAAAAGAGCAGCTCTCAAGGGACACATAAATGACCTAAAGGTTTCTACATGTGCCCCGAAGGAGACCCTTCTCTCTTATAGCCATAAAGCTGAGACTGATGAAAATCAAATGTAGGATCTCATTCCGTCACAAGCTAAACTGAAAAGCAGGTTGAATTCCCAGCCTCACAGGGTGTCTGTCTACTGTTATAGTGAGGTTGTGGATATGGAAAGAATAAGATCCTATAAATTGTAATGGGTTTTTGTGGGGAGGCCATGATGATGGACATTAACCCCCTAAGTCCCATGAGTCTTCATTACCAGTCGATGAGGCCTCCCTATTCCAAGTAGAAGCAGCATCCCCACCCCCTACCCCCAATGGTATTGATCCCTTTTATCCCCAGCTCAAGAAATTAACTGTGCATAGCCTGAGAGCATCCCTTGAGCCAGTGACCTTATAAGAAACTGCTGATTCTCTTCAGAACCCACCCACCTCCCCTATTTGCTTCTAGGCCTATAGCTAGATTCAAGTCCCGGAAGACCCGCAAAGGTGAAATACAACGTATGATCTATAAGGGGGGGGGTGTGTGCTACATTCCAAAAGAGCCATTCCAAAGGAGTCATTGAGTGTTCTAATTTATGAAGACAGAAATGTGTGTGGGAATGGATTTTAAGGGTGTGGGATAATGGTGAAAATAATTAAAATCAGATCAGCCTGGATCAGTGGGGATGCTGCTTCCCCTTGGAGTAGGGAGGCCTGGTCCCCTGGTAACAAAGACTCAAATGGGCTCACTGAGCAGTCTGCCTTTAATGTTGTAGCTCAGGGACTTTGAAAATGTCCTAAGAGTTTTGTCTGTTTGTTTGTTTGATTGATTGATTGGTTAGCTCAAACATGGACCAAAATATGGCCAAGTTTGAGTAAATTTGTTTATGTGGGGCTTTTTCTTTTGTGTTTTGGTTTTTTTGGTCTTGCTGTTTGTGTATTTTTCACACTGGGGACTAAACATAGGGCTTCATGCATGCTAACCAAGTGCTCTACCACTGAGCTACATCCCCAGCCCAAAAATGAGCAAAATAAAAATGACCTATCTTGAATAAGTAAAAGGGATTTGAAGGGTTAGAAAGATTGGAATGTTAGAGTGAATTTGTCATTTAAGATCTACTCACCAACACTAAAAGGGTCCAAAAATCATACCTTTCACCAATACTGTGAGAAATAAATTTGTGAGGGATCCCCAGCACCCTTGAAGAACTCTGTGATTCCTCTTCTCTGTAGACCAGGTCAAATGGGAACTGTGGTCCCAGAACTGGCAAGCTTAAAGCCATGGGAGTAATTGGATCTTACCGCTGCCCAGGGTGGCAGGGGCCAAGTTTTGGAACTCAGCCAACCAAAGCAAGGTGGGCACAAGCACCAACAGAATCAAGGCAGCAAACAGAACAGTCTGATTCATGCAGGACTTCGGTGCCAGCTAGTTGATCATGGTATTCCTAGAAGAGAAATAAATAGGATGCCTCTATATTTTTACTTGATCTGTGTGCGTATAAAAGTTCTAGTTCAAGTAAACAAAAGTCTAATCTGAGTCACAAAAACAGAGTCATGGCCCTTCAACGAATTCCTAGACTTCAGCCAGTTTACAGTCTCAGAGACCCTTGAATGAAGGGGAGGCCTGGTCCCCTTAAGGAAAGACAACAGTGTGGTACAAAAAAATTAAAAAATGTAAGTGTTAATTTTTCTCCCAGCTTCCTCAAAAGGAACTATGATCCTCTACCAGGGTTCTAGTGCACTGGGGAGAAGGAAATAATCAGATCTTTCAGGAACTTCTGAACACTGCCTGTCAACTGACACTTTTTCAGGATGCCCAAAACATCACTAAGGCTTTTCTGCCTCTCCGACCTCTTTGAGTGCTGATCCTGCTGTACTACACTTGTTCCAGTCTCAGAATTTGGTTCCTGTTAGCACTGCAGCTGGCCTCCTCGATCCATCTTCATGATTATCTACTTGAATCTCATCATCCATGATGAGATGTTCTCCAGCGTTCGCAAGAGCTGGGAGATCACAGGCAGGTTGTGCCTGCAGGTGGACGGCAAGATGGTCAGTGGGACAGAGGGTAACATTGATGACTTGCTCATTGATGACACTGCCTCCTCTGAAGGCCCCAAGGGTGAAAGGACTAAAGCACAGTCATCACTTGAAGAAACCATCTTCACAAAAGCAGCCTACAAGGAGTGCATCAGAGTTGACACGAAGTCAGTCAAAGGCAAACTTGAACTTGGGATTATGGGCATGTGCCACCGTACCAAGTAACGTACTGTTTTTTGTGTTTTTTTTTTTTTTTAAGAAAAAGAGGTTATGGAGGTTTTCTTTTTCTTTTCTTTTTTTTTTAATTCGTTCCACATAGTCTTACATATTGGAGGGAATTGTTGCATATTCATGCACACATGGATATTGACAACACGTAGGTTTAAACTCAAAACAAAGCCAGGCTCAGTGGTGCATGCCTGTAATCCCAACGCTGGGGAGGCTGAGGCAGGGAGATCACAAATTCCACTCCAGCCTCAGCGATTTAGAGAGACTCGGTGTCAAAATAAAATAAAAAGGGCTGGGGACATAGCTCAGTGGTAGAGCATCCTTGAGTTCAATCCCCGGTACCACACAGAAAAAAGGCAAAAGAACAACTAGGTGGGCATGGTCGCACACACCTGCAATACCAGCAGTTTGGGAGGCTGAGTCAGGAGGATCAAAGTTCAAAGTCAGAGGCTGGAGTGGTGGCTCATGCTCAGTGGTTTCAGGGCTTGCCTAACATGTGCGAGGACGTGGGTTCAAACCCCAGCACCACGTACACAATGAAGTCTCAGAGCAACAAAAGCCACATGAAAAAAAAAATGATACTCTCACTGTCCCTCTCTCTCTTAAAAAAAAAAAAGTTCAAAGTCAGGCTCAGCAACTTAGCAAGATCCTAAGAAACTACGTGAGACCCTGTCTCAAAAATTTTTTTTTAATTTTTTTATTTTTTTTTCCACATTTATTAGAAGTATATTGCGATACAGGATACAGATGAGGGGGAAACATTGTCAAAACTGTAGCAATCAATGTGTATAAACTTTGATAACCAGGGGTAATGCTAACACATAGATAAGCTACTATGGGTTTCATCTAATGCAGTTTCCCCCAGAAGAACTCATGTGTTAAATGGGTATCTAG